>LBNU01035527.1:0-78414 GCA_014162995.1 Artemisia annua
CGTTTCTTGACTCGTTGGAAAAAAGAAAACGAAAAGATATCGAAAAATTCGTTATAAAAGTTGATAGTGAAAGAACATTAATGAAAGAACATTGCTAGAACGACAAAGGCTTCACAAAATAAAATCCACAAAAAAGAGGTGTTCATATGTGATCGGTGAATTTTGATATATTTTCTCTCGCTTCTTTTTGCTACAAGCAATCATAGGGTAAAATGCAAAAATGGTCCTTAAGGTTCCACGAAATAGCAAAAATGGGACCGAGACAAAAAGTAGCGCAAAAAAGACACCAACGTTACGCAAATGTGCAAAATTGCCACCGAGAGACATTTTCCGTTAACTTTCCCGTTAAGTGTCACGTCCATGAGGGTAGTATCGTCTTTTTACTATTCATACTAATTAAATTTGTCGCCATAATCACCTTTGTGCTTGGATATGAATGCGATTAGACCTCAATGGCTAAATTTGCAAAGTAAAATCAAACCTTTACACGGCTAAATTTGCAAAGTAAAATCAAACCTTTACACCCATAAACCCCCTACAACCCACATCTTCTCCACCACGACTCGAGTTGACCGGTTAAAAAAAACGATTAACGAAAATGCAATCACCATAAATGTCACCAAACACAGCCATCATAACCACCACCATAACCACAACCACCACCACCAACACTCACCAGGTGTGAAGATCTCCTTCCTTTCCACTAATAGTGCAACCATCACTTGTGTCATCATAATAAGCATCATCAAAATCGAGCACATCTGTGGCCTCCAGGGAATCCTCCCTTGAATCCTCCACCATAAACTCTTGGTCAATCTCTACCAATAACCTCCTGAATTCAAACTCATCACTCAGTCTCTTTGAATGATTTGCAATCATTTTTCCAGCACAAAATGTTGGTGGGAAGCCATTGTCAGAATCAGAATCATAAACAGGTCCAGCCTTATCAGGTTGGCTTGTCTTATGCCACTCTTTATGCCACTCTAACAATAGTAATTTCCCACTGTTTCCAGTCTCACCATCAACACCCTTTCCAGCAGCCTCATTCACATCATCATCCACTATTTCTTCTTTCATCACACCCTTTCCCTTAGTCATCATTCGATCTATCATCTCACACTCAATAATTGAAACACCAGTTTCAATATACAACTCCAACTGTGTAAAAAAAAAGGAACATACTCCACAAGTGTCTTCACATCTTCGTCAGACTTTAGTTGTAGCAAACCATCATCCAGTGACTCCCCAGGTATCCTAAAGTGAGTATACACAAGGGTACGATCCGTGTAACCTAAATCCTCTAACATTTCGCCCAATAAGACCATGGAGAAAACGTCACAGTGAACTCCGTCAAACCAATCTGTATCTCCAAAGAGATAGCTTCTCCCTGGTGTTGAGGTAAATTGACCATTGTGATGGATTTCCAAAGTAAACATTTTTTCATTCAATGCTGTGCAACATATACAAAAAATCACTAACTTCGAATAACAATAACAAATTTAAATGGAAAACAAGAAAATGGAACAGAAAATGCTTACCGTACAGGACTCTTAAATTAGGTATCGGGGCACTGCGTGCACGATTTTGCCAAAGCTTACCCATTCTCAAGATCTTTACCTGTGAAATTAATGTTCTCCTTGGAAGAAATTGAGACCCGTATATAAAGTATTGCTCTAAAGGACTAAATTTGTAAAACAAAACACCGGCAACTAAAGTTATTGGCGGGAAAGGGATACAAAGACGATACTACCCTCATGGACGTGGCACTTAACGGGCAATCTAACAGAAAATGGCTCTCGGTGGCAATTTTGCACATTTACGTAACGTTAGTGTCTTTTTTGCGCTACTTTTTGTCTCGGTCCCATTTCTGCTATTTCGTGGAACCTTAAGGACCATTTTTGCATTTTACCCAGCAATCATACATGGACACCTCCTTTTTGTGAATTTTGCTATCTATAGCCCTAAAAGTTATAAAAACATGCAATAAAGGTTAGACATCAAGTTGATTAGAAGTTGTTAAATTCATAAGATGAGTACTCATTCTAAATATACAAATAATAATTTAAGCATGTCAAAATTTCTTAACATCGTCGATATTTATCATTTTCCTAAATTTAATAGGTCAAAAGATGTAGTAGTATAACTTGCTTTTTAGTATAACAATTGGATTTTAGTCAAAACAAGCTGAGAAGCCCGCGCGTTGCGGCGGGTGTATTTGTGTCGACAGAAGTGGGTAACAATTTTCGGATGGGCTTCTTTGTTGTTATGTGTATGTGTTTAGTTTGTTTGTGTATATTAGTACTTGTACCGAATTATGTTAATAAGTAAACATACAATTTTTTTTTTTTATTTTTTTTTATATAATTATTTTTTTTTTATTATTCTTTGTTTTTGGTGTTTTTTTATTATTTTTTTTTTACTTTTTATTTTTTTTTGTTGGCTGTTGTTGTTTTTTCTGTTTTTTTTTTGTTAAATGGGTAATGGGCTTTTTTTTGGTTGTGGTATTTGATTTTAATATTGGGCTTATCAGTCAAAATATTTGTTTTGGGCTTAAGGGAATAAAGAGTGTGTTTAAGTTTATGTTTTGGGCTTAAGGGTAAAAACAATACATATGTTAACGGGAATTGGGGAAAAAATACATAGGGCAGAATAATTAGGGTTCTGGGGTCTCTTGAGGATACGCAGGTTTTTTAGAAATCTTTTTAATCTGACCGACATGGCTCCCAAATATCCCAAGTGTTTGAGTATCTCTAATCAAATTGGTGATAGGCGAGTTGAAAAGGTTTTGGAGGCAGTCTTTTCTCGTGAGAAGTATGCGTGTAAGGGTGATGAAAAGGTTTATGCTGAAAGGGTTGAAGAAGTGAAANGGTTGTGGTATTTGATTTTAATATTGGGCTTATCAGTCAAAATATTTGTTTTGGGCTTAAGGGAATAAAGAGTGTGTTTAAGTTTATGTTTTGGGCTTAAGGGTAAAAACAATACATATGTTAACGGGAATTGGGGAAAAAATACATAGGGCAGAATAATTAGGGTTCTGGGGTCTCTTGAGGATACGCAGGTTTTTTAGAAATCTTTTTAATCTGACCGACATGGCTCCCAAATATCCCAAGTGTTTGAGTATCTCTAATCAAATTGGTGATAGGCGAGTTGAAAAGGTTTTGGAGGCAGTCTTTTCTCGTGAGAAGTATGCGTGTAAGGGTGATGAAAAGGTTTATGCTGAAAGGGTTGAAGAAGTGAAAGCAAGGATTGAGCATAGACATGGAATTATCATGGAATTGAAGAAGATGGGGGTTCATCCGTTTTTGCAGAAATATTTGACAGATTTACAATGGGCAGAACGCGAGGATTTTGATGAATTGGGTTGGTTGTGCCAGATGAAATATCGGGCTTGTGTGCGTGCTCGTGAGAAGTCCAACATTGGCAAGAAATTAAGGAGGTTGATATAAGGTTGGTCATGTTTCTCTCTTTTGGGGTTTCAATGTTGTGGTCTTTATTAGACTTTCGTAAGGTTTAGTTGGTTAAGAAAGGTTTCTTTTGTTGTGGGTGTGTTAGGATTATGTAAATTTTTTATGCTATGTATGGTTTGTGTATGAATGTGACAGTTTAGATGGTATGCCTTGGATGGTTGTGTTAATATTAATAAAACTCTATCTTTGTATGATGTTGGGTTGTCGTATTGATTATTTGTATTGTTGAAAGTTATTTGATGGGTTGGAAGCTGAGTTTATCATTGATAGACATGTAAATGTTTTATATAGGTTAGTTAAAATTTTGATTTGGGTTTAAAAAAAATGTTTTTATTTAAATTTTTGTGTGTGTATGTAGTGTCATAAGGTAAGAGGATGATGTATATTGTAAAAGTGATTTTGGGTAGGTATACATGTTTAACAGTTATGTCATGTGATAAAAGCTAAAGTAGAATTTGTTGTTTATGCATTCTAAGATTATGTCATGTGATAAAAGCTAAAGTAGAATTTGTTGTTTATGCATACTGAGATTCCTTTGTTGCAGTGTTCTTGTGACTATATCCATTTGGAATATTTCTATTTTGTGGTTAGGATTGGAAATGGGCTGTTAAAATTACTGTTTTGTGTAGAAACTATAAAAAAAGAGGCACTGTTCAAATTTAATTTAGTTAATCGGTTTAGTTATAGTTTTATGTATAAATAAGTGGGCACATTATGTAGTTTCATTTGTATTTCATGCTTTCTGGTTAAAAACTGATAAAAAAGTAAAACATGGTGTCCACACCTAATTTTGATCAGCTGAAAGAGATCTGTGGTTCTAGTGAGATCAAAGATTGTTTCAAATTTTTGTATGTGCATGAGGAAAGTGAAAATGAGGGTTTCATTAGGAAGGTTATTGAGTGGTGTGATGGCATGCATGAGAAAATTGCGAAATTTGGACACATGCTCGAAGAGGGACAAACTTTTAGCCATTTTGATGTGGCAGCGATGAATGGAATGGAGTGCCTGGTCCAAGCTCAAGCTAGAAATGGGGTGGTGCTGCAGGCACTTCTGCGTCTTTTGGATGTTTTACGGGATGCAAGGGCTGAGAAAAGGCGTCATGTCATGATCATGGATGTCCAGGATTAGGTGTAACTGTCGTAGTTGTCAATCTTGTTTGTTTTGTGGTTTGAAGTTTCTGTATTATGTGTCACCTGTGTTGTGTTAAAACGCCATCTTGTACACTAAGATAGTAGTCTTGGTGTTTGTTGTAGTAGTTGTAATATATTGTGTTTATGAATAATAGATGGTGGTTTCTGTTTTTATTAATGTTATTTTGGATTTTTTTTATTTTCATTTCCAATTTTATGTTTTGTTGAGAATATGGTATAAAAAATTTAAGGATGTAAACAAAAAGTATATGGTAAATGAAAGTGCAATAATGGGTAACATAAAAGTAAGTTGGTTGATTTAGAGAAGTCTAGGATATGAAATGGACTATGTCTTTGTTCACATAAAGAAAGTCGTCGGTTAGTGGTAGATATACGTTGTCACTCCATATCAAGAAGATGGATTGTTATATTCACATAAGTGTTGTTGAGTACACCATAAAAGATAACACATCAGTGTGTTTAGTAGCAAAAGTAGAGTATCGCTAACAGTCGAAGCGATTTTACATAGCATATTTATTGTTACTTATACTTATTTACATTCAAAGATGATTATAGATTCACCTTTGGTAGGATTCGATAGTTTTCAAAAGGAGTAGCTGTTGTTTCACAGTGGACATTTAAGATCTTTTTTTCTTGTTTTCAGGTGATTCTTCCTAAAAAAGTGGCCGTTTGACTGTCCTCCGATTTCCTTCATCTGTTTTGGACCTTGTCTGCATACCAATGTACGGTGTTGATGGTGTTGCTGCTGTTGTATCATCTGTAAAAAATATAAGGTAAAATTTAAGACAATTTTTTTTTAAGATCAAAGATTTTTTGGGCTTCTTGATAAGACATAAAATAAAAATTGTTAATTGTTTTTTATAAATGAGGAAAGCTAATGTACCTTTTGGAAACTGTTCATGTGGCGTTAGTGTTTCTGGCATTTGTGCCATTTCTTCTATTTCTGCAATTGCTGTTGCTGAAGACGTGTTAGGTTGTATTTGTGTGGCCAAAGAAAAAATAGTTAAAAATACATTATAGTAGAAAACGTTTGTAAATTTTTTTTTTGCACTGGTATAAGTAGTTTAACCTTTTTCCTGGTTTTCTTCGGCTGTTGGGTTTTCCTGAATCTGTAAGGAAGGCACAGTTTGTGATGCTGATGGATACTCGATGTTGGGGTGTGTTTTTTCAGCTGATGTTGAACCTGCAATAATGAATCATGAATTGTTAAAAAAATGAATGTGTTTATGTTTTTTTCTGTCGAAGTTATGTGAAATATTTTGTTTACCTGATTCTGTTAAACCAATATGATATGGTAAATCTGGTTTGTCCAAAATTTCATTAAAAACAAAATCTGGTGGTTTCTGTTTAGAGGTTGTGTTAAAGTGAAATTGGAAAATGTGTCTTTTCCCAACAATCGAGTGCAATTTTTCTGGAATTTCTCTTGGATTAAGGTCTTCGAGTGACCTAACTAATTCATTACATTTAATACCAACAAAGTCGTCTGCTTTTGGTGTAAAAAATGTTGTCATAGCTGTTGCGGTTCCATCTGTGATGTATGCTTTGAAATTGTACCTGGATGCATAAAATAATTTCATAAATTAAGTCTAAACTGTAGTATAGGTCTATAGGATAAGTTTTCACCTATAATCGAGGGATTCCACTGTGCGAATGGTACTACCCATCATGCAGACAGTGCAGACTGTATTGATAGATGTTATCACACCATCACATGTAAAACGAATACCCTGTAATTTTTTTTTCCAAAGATATTATAAATCTTATTAGAATTTCATATGCATATAGTAAAAAGAGTTTTAAAATATAATGTACAATTTGACTATAACTCACGATGTGGTTTTGTGGAGATTCTTTTAGTAGCACATCTAGCGGTATCCTGTTTCTCATTTTCGCTTGTTGTTTGTCTTGATATGGATGTCGAACAATTTGCAATGGCGGATTGATGTTGAACAATGCTCTATACCTGTTTGTGCATAGATGTTATTAAAAAAAAGTATTAATGTATTTATTGTATATAAAATAACCTTTAAGGTTTACGACTTACTCTTGCAAATACTGTTCTAATTCTGGAATCTTTGGATTAATGTAGTAGTATGTTGCTGGTGTTGATTGGAGCTGCAACGTGTTTCGGTATCTTGTAACGCGACAGGAACTTACAGCAATAAGGACTGGTTTTGGCAGTGCATCAATTTCCTCCTTTCTAAATTTTTTGGCAAGATCATCCCAAAGTGTCAACTCGATGGAGGTTCGGCTGTGTTAATGAAATATTAGAAGGTAACATATTTTTTTTACATGAATATTTTATTTGCAATTTATAAAGAGGTTATGAAAATATACTTACTTTAAGTTTTGGATCTCAATTTTGCGGTTTATCATCTGGTTCTTGTTTGGATTTCCCCACTTTTCTTTTTCACCTGATCTCATATAACAGCCTATGTAATCTGTAGGTTATTGAACATATGTTAGGACGTACATGTGTAAATGTATATGAAATATTAAAAAAATGTGTATACAAACCTGTAAGGACTGGGTAATCTGTTTTGATTGGGTCGTTTGGGTCTACAACTTTATATGGTAGCTGGTTATAGGCAACGAAATCAAAATAGTGGTTTGGGAATCCATCTGAAGGTATGGTATTAAATTTAGTAAACCTTGTAAAAGAAAGAGATGTTGCGTTCTCTAATGTCTGTTGCCAGTTATCGGTCGGAACGCAGTTGAATTTCGATATTCAGTATGTTTTTCCAGGGATCAGTATAGGTGAAAAAATGTTTTTGTCATTGATGTCTGTGTATGCTTGAATTGCATCTCCCTATTGAAAAAAAAAAGAAAAAAGGAAAATGCACTTATGATTATCATTTAAATGAAATGTGATTTTTTTTTTTTTTTTTTTGGAATTGAGTTTGTAGTACCTGTTTGTCTAGTAAAATTGCACGATACCCTTTTTCTGTTACATCTGGCGGGTCCCTTGCCATCCATGAGCGATAAACTTTTGCCTCTATCACTTTGTCTTTGTCTCTTGGACGAAGGTCTCTGATATATGCTTCCATTATCCTGTAAGGAGACATAAAAATTATATAGTATAGTGATTCTGAAGAGTAAAATCCATAAGATACGCATGCATGTATGTTATAAAAAATAAACCTCTAGTTAACAAATTTGGTTCAGAAATTTTTTATGAACTATGTTTTTGGTTGTACTGGGTGGGTGTTTAGGGTCTAGGGTTAAGAGTATTTTTAAACCATGGGGTGATGTTGCCCGCGACAATGCAACATATAATTGGCCATGACTGAAAATTGGTTGTGGAAGATATATTCCGATTTTTGTCAGAGATTGGCCTTGACTTTTGTTTATTGTCATGGCATAACAAACTCTGACCGGAAATTGTTTACGCTTGAAAATGAAAGGGTAATTTGGGTCTTTGTGCATTAATGGAATTCTTGGAATATAAACCCTTTCGCCAATTCTTGTGCCTGTAATAATCTCGGCCTCAATGAGTTTTGAATAAAGATTTGTGACGATCATTCTTGTGCCATTGCAGAGTCCACCTCCCAGATTCAGATTTCTTATCATCATGATCGGAACGCCAATCTTAAGTTTAAGAATATTTGGCGGCAATCCTGGGAATTTGAAAGTGTTTAAGTACTCGGGCGGATACAACATCTCTGTTGCGGCTTGATCTCTTCCTACAGGTATTGCTTCGTCTGAACTTATATATTCTACAGCCTCGCCTTGAATGTTTAATAATATCCTGTCATTTATTGCTTGTGCTGTCTCATTTTTGGGGCAGACTATTGCTTTTTCTTGCAGCAGCTGTGCAGTTGGTTTTTTCAGTGTTTGTTCATCGTAGATGAAGTTAATAAGTTCTTCAATGGCGTTTTCATCGTTTGGTATTAAGTACCTGTGTGGAATTGTGACCCAAGAAGTATCATCTGGATCTTCTTCATCTGGATGACCAAGGTTTCCGTCACCTATGTCCAGCAACCATGAAGAGAAATCATGTACCATGTTTCTTTCATCTTCACTAAAGTCAGGTTTTAGAACTCTCATAGTTTGCTTCAATTTGAAAACCTTAAAATGTTTCCATAAATATGATTTAGCAATTGATGATCCAATAATCTGCATCTTCGTACCCTTTTTTTTACCGGCAACGTTTGTCTGAAATCACCACCTAACATAACGGGCTTTCCACCAAAAAATTTGTCTGGATTATTGAGTAGATCTTTAAGAGTTCTATCTAGTGCTTCAAAACATCGACGATCATTCATCGGCGCCTCATCCCACACAATCAAATTTGTTTGATTAATCAGATCTGAAAGGATCGTATTTTTTTTTATTCGACACCTTGATTCATCGTTTAATTCTAATGGTATTTTAAACCTTGAATGTGCTGTACGTCCGGATGGCAGTAATAGGGAGGCAATTCCTGATGATGCAACGGCGAGCACGATCTTTCCTTCTGATCTAAGAGTATTGATAATTGCTTTCCAAAGAAAAGTTTTACCCGTTCCTCCATGACCATAGACGAAAATCAGCTCTTGTTCTTTGTTGTTGCATGCGTGAACAATTAGATTGTAAATTTCTTGTTGTTCCTCATTCAGCTTTACCACTGACCTTCTGACCATTTCCTTTAATTCCTCACGATTATAGTTCTTTTCTTCCATCAGCAACCTATTCTCCAACTGATCAAGTAAATATTGTGGAGGCATCGAAAATCCGAATTCTTTAAGCGACCTGGAACAACCATTCATTATGAGCTCTATTTCAAAGAGAACATAATTCTTGATTTCTGGATCATTTAAATGAAGGTTCCTAACGCCACTCGTCATTGATGCTTTTGCTGGAATATCATCTTTCATGCAATGTCAATGCCTTTCCCAAAGCCGTAGAGGATCTGCAACCTCACAGTACATGACAATGTGTGCGAAGAGAGCACGTAACTCTTTTGCTGATGCAGATATCGATGCTTCTTCCATCGCAATATCACATTCCCTGTCATCATCAAGCAGCCCCATACCTTGACATGCGGCACGATATGTAGGGAACACGATATTGTTTACTGTCCTAACTTCAATAAACGATCTACAACCTTTTTGGTGAGCCAGCAACATGCGAAAATAGAAGAGCTCTCCTGCAGTTGGGTGCACGTAGACCAATCTACCAACTGAATATTTTGTTCTAATTGTTCGTCTTTTCCATATCTTGTCATCTTCATACCAAGCATATTGAGTGGGGAAGTCTAAATATGTTAAGTGTCGCCCATCTTCGAAAAGCCTATTGTATGTAAACCATTCGGTAAGTAAGTGTTGTCAGCTTCCTACCATCATCTGATAAAATACGGGCTAACGGTTCTGAATCTCCAAAAGTAATTTGCTGCATGTCTTGAAGATGAACAGCAAGTATCTGGACTGGCGGTTCTCTATGATGTATAGGGAAATCAAGTATTCGCCAGCATGATTCGTGCGGACAAAGGAAACGACCATCAATGAAGTTTTGTATTTCGTCAACACGTACCTTAGGAGCAGATGAAGATGATGCTTGGTCACCAATTGGTTGTACAATACGTGCTGCAATTCTGTCTGTTCCTTTAGAAATATATTTGAAAAGATACTTTATCAACATGCTCCACCCACAATATTCGACATTAATATGTGCATGGAACATTAGACAAAGTAATCGGTTACATGGTACCACGTATGTGTTGTCTAATTTGAATTCACCCTTTGGTACATAAGCACCATTCCTTCTTCTTCGATAGTGTATGTGGCCATTCTCATTGAAATAAGTATTGTCGTTGCATTTTTTAGGATAATTCTTACTGCAAACACCTTCCTGCATGCATGCAGCCTTCGGGTTAGCATTTCCACAGGGACCGTGCATCATCATATCGGCAACAACTCTGTATCCATCTTGATCAGTTATTCTGTCGGGCAATTCTGCACAAATGAAGTTATCCACTTCTTCTGGTCCTTTTATTCTGTCATTAGCATCCACCCATAAAAGTGTATGACAATGTGGTAGACCACGCTTTTGAAATTCAATGGTGTACAGAACTGCACATAAAAAAAATTAGAAATATCAGCACAATTTTTTAAATAGGATTGGTTGTTTAAGCATTTTTTAGAAAGGAGACACATTAAATAAGTAAATACCTCCGGTACACCGGCCAAATAAATCTTGTTCTTTGAGCACTTTTAAAAAATCTTCGACCTTCTGCTCAAAAACACGACATACGACATCAGCTCTGTCTGATGGTGTGAGCCATGGATAATTTGCCATTTTTCGTTTTATCTCTGGCCAATTCACATTACATGTGAATGTAATAAAAAATTGTGGATTACCAAGCACTCTACATATGGCAAGAGCATCGAGATAATGGTTGTACATATATCTTGGACCGCCAGTGAAGCTTGAAGGGAGGATGATTCTTTGACCAATATCATTTCCGAAATGATCTCCTCTTGACATTGCGTCACAAATACCTGAAAGACAGTCGCTTCTTAACTTATTTTGTTTCGATCTTACGAAATCCAGCCTCTCTTGTTCAAGGGTACAATACACGACAACCACATACTGTTGAAATAACCTTCCACCTCTAAAGAGATGACCAAACTGGTTAACACGTTCGTGAAGCTGGTACTTGTAATACATATTCATAGTCACCTTTGTGCGCTTCCTCTTTGTATTGACACCTGTGAGTGTCAAATTTGTATTGTAACCGGGCTGTCCATAGACAAAGAGTAACGGAAATTGGAGAGACATATATGAACTATGAAGTTTGTTGATTCTTTTTGGCTGCTTGTCTTTGTACTCTATAATCATATCAAAATCTGTTTGACTATTTGCAGTTGGTTCAAATACGATTGCTCCTAGGGTACCGGAAGAAGGTAGCTGATATTCTCTAGTTGCCACAACATTGTAAAGCTGGACCTTGAATTCAGGTACATTTCCTTCATTGCATTTGTCTCTTGCTGTTCTAAAAACTTGCACCAACTCATTGTTTTCATCGAGTGTTTGTATAAGACCTTCAACAATTTCAACTTTCAGATTACTTTTTTCTGTACCACCAAAAGGCTCCATCCTATTTTTAACTTCGTTCTTTGTATCGTACACATACAACTGCATAAACCTAGGATCATCATCATTGCTAGGACAAAGTGTCCCTATCCAATGGTGCATTTCCCCACATATCTTGAACACATATGGAGCTCTTCCATTGTTGATTGACTCGTCAACTTGTGCACCCAATGATACCATACTGAACATTTGGTTGTATGCACGGACATTCTCCAAGAAATGCTTGTCTCTGAAAAGCTCTTTCAAATATGGTGGGGCATCAGTTTCGGTTCTAAGGTACACCTGCCCTCCCGTACAACATTTACCATATCTTACTCTACCACGCTGACTATGGTTTTTCAATCTCTCTCCATACCAGAAAGTTGCACCACAATATTCGCAAACACATTCACAATCACCTAAATCAATGTATAAATCTGATACACCTGTAATTTTATCGAAAGATAAAGTTGTGAATATGTATTCATGAAACTTAAATGTTATATCCTTGTTTTTTTATAACGAATAAGATCATTTTTTTAATACCTTCACTGGTTCGGTGATTGTTAGCTGATGATGTCTGTCCAATTCGCGGTCTCTGCCGACATCTACGGTTTGCAGTCTTTTGAATTTGATTACTTGTCATGTTTTCAGATTGCAATGGACATCTGGTTATTTCCTTTTCAGATGTGACAGGTGTACCTGAAAGAAAGTGTGTATACATTTTTTTTAGATTAAATTAAAATAGTATGTGGTTATGAACACTCTTAGTGATTACCTTCGGTGTGTATTGAATTTGAACAGTTTTCAGGTGTGCGGTAAAGTGACTGATGTTGGTGACTTTCAGGCTGAGAAGTGACTGCTTTACCTTTCGCATCAGCCAAGGCTGCAGCAGGGAAAAAAAACTGTTTAAGTACACATTGTATACCGTAAACTGGTAATTATTACTATTGTTATTTATCTATTTTTTTTTTATTTTTTTTAGTTGTTTTATTGTTTTTTCTATTTTTTTTTATAAATACCTTTGGCATCAGTATGTTCGCTGTAGTTGGGCATCTGTCTTTTTTGTCCTCTCTTAGGTTTATCCAAATTGGTAACTGCACCATCACTATTTAAACATCGGGTGCATGTAGTTGTGTTTTCCCATGAAAGGATGCTACTTTTTTCAGCATTTAAACATTTTGAACATACGGTTTTTCCTTTGTGTATAAAGAAACCTGCAGAAAAAAAGATTGTAACACACATTAGTATGTTGCCTAAGATTATGGTTAAAAAAAATAGTTTATGCACATATAGCCTTTTTAGAAACTTTACCTTGTCTGTGAGTGTCTTTCCAATTATCGTAAGGTGTTGAAAGAAACTGAAAGTGTTGTGTATAATCGGAACCTTCATCACGTATGGTAACAGGCTGAGAAGAGAAGTAGGCGTATTCATTACAGTTATTATTATTATGTGGTAGACTTGTATAAATGGTAAAAGTAGTTAGTATAAAGAAACACGGAATACATGTATGTAAATAGTGGTTGGACTTACGTTCGCGTCTTTTATTATTCTGAGACTGAAATCCGTTGACTCCACTGATTGTAGATGCGTTGTTGTTGTAGGTCTGACTGTAAACTTTTTTACCAAAATCTGATGTGTTACATTGGTAAAAATGTGTTTGCTGCTGTAAAGGGAGTGGGCTGCTTTCCAATTCATTGAGGGACACTTTTTGAAAAGGTGTAGGCGTACATCCTTTAATGTATTTTTCTTTTGATTGACTGGTTATCGGTTGGTTACTGTGCAATTCACTTTCCACATGTTTTTCTTGGTCAACCACAGGTAACTGACTAAAGTAATTTGCATTTGGCGGATGTCTATTACTAAGGTAAGAGTAATAATTTGGAATTTCGTTATGTGATTGATTGGTCTCAGAACCAACAGGTAATTGTCACACGAGCTAGCCAACTTGTGAAATGACTAACGGTCAACAAATAAACCTGAGTCTAGAGCACAATGCAAATAAAATCTGAAGAGTATGATGTGTTCCCGGGTCGATATAAGTCCCAACGAAGGTTGAAGAATATGATTTGAAACGTTTTTGGAAGAGTGATTTGGAATAGTAACCAGATTGTGTGATATTTGAGATTTTTACACTACTGATTGGCTTGCCAAATGAAAATGAGACTTCCACAATGTACATATGACAACATATAACACAAAATGCAAATAAGCAAAGTACAGGACCTAAATTGCCCAAATTTCCAAATTACAGGGACTGAAAATGACAAGTTCGCAAAACTTGGGGTGAAAAATGAAAATTTTGAACCTTTAATATTAAGAAAATTAAATCTAAAAAGAATAATTTTTAATAATATTGAAATTATTTTTAATTTACTATTTATTAACGTAATAATTAACTTAAAAAAACTAATTATATTTTATTAACTATACAATATTTTTAATTACAAATTAAACTTAGAAATTAAAAATTATTTCTAAAACCTAAAATGATTAAAATGTTTTATAAAAATTAAAAAGACCGTTAATTATATAGTTTAAATTAGTTATAATTAATAAATAAGTAAATAATTAGTAAAATAGTTAAATAATAATTTTTATAAACTTTTTATAATTTTTTAGGATTCCTGTGATGGTTAATTAGTTTTATAAAAGTTTTCTCAATTATATAAGTCATTTTGCTATTTTTAGTAATTTTAATTTGTTAAATAGTTAATTAAATACATAAGTAGTTATTAATTAAAATTAAACCCACAAAAAGACAAAAATATTTCTTTTTAATTTTTATAAACATTTTAAGTCATTTTAGATTTTTAGAAAATAATTTTGTAATTTTCTAAGTTAAGATTGTAATTAAAATATTGTTAGGTTTAATATAAATAGTTTTTAAGTTAATTAAAATAGTTTTAATTAAATAGTTAATATTAAATTAGTATAATATTATTAAAATATTTTCTTTTTAGTTTTTAATTTTCTTTAATAATAAAAGTTTTAAAATTTTCATTTTTCACCCCAAAGTTTGGAACTTGTCATTTTCAGTCCCTGTAATTTGGAAATTGGCAATTTTAGTCCCTGTACTTTGCTTATTTGCATTTTGAGTTATATTTGTCATATCTGTATTTGTGCATTTTCATTTTAAACTTCAAGCAATCAGTAGAGTAAAAATCCAAATAATCATTCACAATCTGGTTACTATCCCCAATCACTCATTCCTTATACGTTTTTCCAAAACACAATTTCAGCCTCGTTGGGACTTTAACGACCCGGGGAAACACTATACTCTCCAGGATTTCATTGAGTTGGTCTTAGACTTCCAGGTTATCTTTGTTACGGTTGGTCATTCACAAGTGGCCAGCTTGTGTGACAATTACCTGTTGGTTCTGAGCCAATCANTGATTTTGATATATCTGTTAAACTGTTGTTATTGCTTAAGTAACTTTTGTCAAAAGTCCCTCGATCATGAACCTTAATCACTTGCGAGTGAACGTAAATAACTGTGGATAGTACTATTAGGGGCTGACAATCCCCGTTTGGTTTGCTAGAGGAAAGCCACCAAACGCACATTATTTTTGTTGACATAGGTAACTGACAAAAACCTATCTTGGGGGCATACTTATTATTTCATCATTATTATTTATGATGCCTGTCAAATCGTTGCGTTTCATGAGCTTAAGGCAATAACAGATATGAACTACTTTTAACTTTCTTGATTGCACGTGTTTGCAATAACTGATTATATCTTGTGTTCAACTACTTAACTTTCAAACCTATGAATATCACTCAACTTTATGTTGACTTTTAGCATGTTTATCTCAGGTTATAGACATGAAGGATCTTGAAGGCACGGAGTGGGCTTGTAAACCGGCATGGGCTAAAACAAACGTTTGGATACAATTCTAATAAACTTGTTGTAAAACCTTGAATCATTCATTGTATTGGTATTTTGAAATAAAGTAAACTTTTAAACATCACTTTGTGTTGTTTCAGTGTTTGTGAAAAGATCCTCTAAGTAACACCCAAAAAGTCTTCCGCTGTTATTTTCAAAAGTCTTCCGCTGTAATTTATAAAAGTCTTCCGCTGTCATGGTTAAATTTTGGGGGTGTTACAGAATGGCATCAGAGATTTGGTTATAGCGAACCAAGTGTCTTTCAGACATTGGACTATAACTACATTTTAAAACGGACCAAATTTTTACAAAATACCACCTTATTGCCCTCCGTGCCTACGCGTATCCGAACATCTGGTAGAAACATTACTATTCTTATGACTTGTTATATATGTTATCATGTTTATGATTATGCTAATAACTTATGTTTACTAATCGGGAAATTGTTACAGTACCATGTCTTCATATTCCTACCCTACTGTCTTATCATCTGACTCAGAGGCTGAGGATACCGTACCTCTCACTTCAGCCTTTGCTCCAACTATTAGATCTATGTCACCTATTGCTAATACGCAGGACCAGCAAATGCTACCTGCATCTGACTTAAGAGTTTCTCCTCCTACATTTCCTGGTCCAATTCGCCGAAGAAGGCAGATTCAACAACTACAACCTTATGAACCAACTCCTGGAAAAGTTTTCCAACCATCAAAGGAAAAGGAAATTCCTAAGAACGCTACTCAAGGTCAAGTGAACACACCAATATCAGTTCTGGTCGTACCAGAATCAGTTATACTATCACCAACTACTACCCTCTACCAGCAAAACACCACAGTGCCAGTACTATTCACTACTCCACCACCAACATCAGCTCCTGTCATACCACCACCAGTATCACCTCAACCAAAGACCCATAAGCAAGTAGATGCTCGTAATTGGTCTTTCTTGATACCAAAACTTCATTCCTGGCGATCTCAAGAAGGTGCCCCAAAGGCTAGGGAACTTGGGGAAAGTTCTTCACATACTGCACCAGAGATTCTTCCAGTTACCAGAGAACCTATTCATCACACCATTCCGTTGTTAGCAGCTAGACTTATCCGACATGAGGATAGACTCGACGCTATTACCAACAACTTTCCAAATGAAAACGTGAAACTCCTGACAAGAAAGGTCGATAAACTTGTGAACGAGCAACTAACGTTGGAAAATATAAACGAGCAGTTACGTACAGAATTAAAGAAGGCTGTGAATACCATTACTGAGTTTGGTCACAGACTTGATGTTCAAAATCGCAAGACACAAGACCAGAGAGAAATTTCCAGGATAACTCACGACATAATAGAACATCAGGCTCAGGAGATAGCAACAGCCAATGCCACTATCCGTACCCTCAGCGCTACGCTCGAGAAGGTTCAAGCCAGAGAAAAATCCAGAGATATGGAAATAATTGAAATAGTCAGTGTTTTCCAAGGATTAGAGCGCAAAGTGGATGGAATCCAAATCAAAAACTTGTCAAACTAGCATATCAATGGATCTTGTTATTGATGTTTTGTAAACAGTCAAACAAGTATTAATAAATGTTGTAATATCCATGAATAAAATCCTATCTTTATATCCGTTGTGATATTATTTCATGATATATTGATTCACACTGGTCAAAACATTCGTATCCTCCTATACATATGGTGACGATGTTGGATACATCTCGACTTAAACTCTTCATTGACTAGCGTCATGACTTAAGCCTATTCTCGATTACATCATTTCTTGACGTAATCCTAACGTAACTCCGTCCTTGTGAAATTCCTAAACACCATCATTAGTGTTGATTGGCTATCCACACATCATTCATTATGATGAGAAAGATACTCACATCCCACCTGAGATTGAAACCCTCATTGTCCAAGGAGACAACGATAAATCTCGTTATGAAATCATCTCATATCTTAGAACGATGAAACACATGAACGAAGAATGTCAAGCATTCATGGTCTATGTCATGGAAGATGAGTCGACAGAGAAGCGGCTTGAAGATATTCCTATCGTTAGGGATTTTCCGGAAGTAATTCCCGAATAACTACCTAGTCTTCCACCAACCCATCAAGTAGAATCTTAAAGTGAACTAGTGCCTGGAACGGCACCAATGACTAAACACTTTATAAGTTAACACCATCTGAAGGGAAAACATTATCAGATCAATTGAGAGAATTGTTTGATAAAAGTTTTATTCAAACCAAACTCATCATCTTGAGGAACTTCAAATCTATTCGTTAAGGAGAAGAATGAAACCCTTGGAATGTACATCGAATACCGAGAATTAAATAAACTTACGGTAAAGAATTGGTACCCACTACCCAAAATCGACGATCTATTTAATCAATTACGAGGATCAAGTGTATACTCGAGATTGAAATCACCAATAAAAGAATTCGGGAGAGAGATATTCCAAACACTGCGATTCGAACACGCCAAACACTTAAAGGTCATTCTAAAGCAAGAGTTGTGTGCTAAGTTCTCGAAATACAATTTTTGAGATTCACACTATGCAATAGGCAAGGATAGACACCATCAAAGAATATACATCTCCTACAAACCCCACAGAGATACATCAATTATTATGTCTTGCAGACGACAACCGGAGACTCATTGAATATTTCTCCAAAAATCTCAAAACCTTTGACCAAGTTAAACCTCGAAGAATAAGAAGAGTTTATCAAAGGGAAAATAAAGAGAAATCAACTATTGAAGCTTTGTGAAAACACCAATACTAGTAGTATCTAAAGAAAGTAAAGACTTCATAGTATATCGCGACGCCTTACACCGCAAATTCAAAACAGTTTTGAGTGCGAAGAAGCAAAGTAATAGCTTACGCATCCCGACAATTGAGGAAACCCGAGCAAGATTACACGACTTATGATTTGGAAATAGGAGCAGTAGTACTCGCTCTTAAGTTATAAAGACACTATCTATATAGCACCAAATATACCGTGTTTACTAACCATAAAAGTCTACAACATATTTTGAATCGAAAGGAATTGAGACGATGCCATTGACTAGAACTACTCAACAACTATGATTATGAAACCCGATATCATCCCGAGAAGGCCAATGTAGTAGCAGATACGTTAAGCCGGAAAGAACGATTTGAACCACTCAGGGTTAGATCGTTAGGGATGACTACTTGTTCATCACAAATCCTTACCGCTCGAAGCGAAGCTCTTAAAGAAGAGAACCAACCTAAGAGAGAGATTTATGACTTGCCGAAAAACAAGAATGTTTCTTGAAAGGACTCAATGGAGTACTCTGTTTTAAGGACAAAAGATTGAACCCCACTCTTGGGAGAGATTCGTAATCTCATTTTGCATAAGTCTTACAAGTCAAAATACTCCATTAACCTGAATTTCGACAAAATACACCAAGATCTACAGAAACTTTATTGGTAAACAAACATGAGATTTGATATCGCAGAGTATGTCATTATATGTTTGACACGTTCGAGAGTAAAGGCAGAATATCATAAACCGTCAGGATTATTCGTACAACACGAAATTCCAAAGTGAAATGGAAATACCTTACAATGGACTTCATCACTAAATTTCCCAAAACCTCAAATGATTATAACACGATTGGAGTTATCATTAATCATTTGATCCAATCCGCTCATTTCCTAACTATTAAGAAAACTGGCGAAATGAACACACTCGCTCAAGTTGTACTTGAAAGAAATAGCTATTCAGCATAGAGTACCAATTCCAACCATGTCAAGTTATGATATTCATTTCACATCCTATGTTGAAAATCCCTGCAAAAAGCTTTAGGAACAAAGCTAGATATGAGCACAGCATGTCACCCGTAGACCGACGGTCAAAATGAGAAAACTATCCCAACCTTGAAGGATATACTCTGAGTATGTACTATTGACTTCAGAAAAGGTTAGAATTAACACTTGTCGCTGGTTAAGTTCTCGTATATCAACATTTATCATGCCAACGTAAAGGCAACATCATTCGAAGCCCTTTTATGGTTGAAAGTGCAAATCACCCGTTCGTTGGGCAAAAGTTGGATAGATACAACTTGCCGAACCAAAACTCGTACATGGAACCCTGGAAAGAATATTCTAAACCAACAAACCACCACAACCCGACAAGAGAGTTATGCCAAAGTAAGGCAAAAACCATGTGAAATTTCTATTGGAAATAGAGATTCTGTTAAAAATAATTCCCTTGAGAAAGAATGATACGTTTCGGAAAAACGTAAAAAGTTAACCCATGATATATGTCTGTTCATTCAAAATCCTGGAAAGGATAGTATCCTTTACATATAAACTCGAACTACCGGAAGAACTCAGTCGTACTTATAACTCTTCTCATGTGCCAAACCTTAAACATTGCTTATCTATCAAATCTCTTGCCATTTCCGTCGAAAGAGATATGACTCGACGAGAAACTTATTTTCCTCAAGGAACTGGTGGGAAAATCACTGATAAAATCCCAACAACTGATGGATGAAGTTAAGAAACCAACTATCGTACTCTCTTATGCACTTAGTTGTACTAAGTTTATATCACTCTTTTAGTGTTCGCCTTTTATGACACGAGTCTACTTTATGTTCAAAAGTGACTCGCAGAGATGTTATCTCATCGATTGTGCTATATACTCTATGTTATCCACTCTCTCCGCTTTAACCATTATTTTATTTGTGGCATGGCCCAAATCCGTTTCAACGCTGAAAAACTATGATAACTAAACTGGACATCATACGAGTCGATTGGTCCAAGCATTGCATTATTACTCGTAAATTATACATAGCCTGATCACCTATGTCTAATTTAGGAAGAATCATGCAATGAAGGGAACAATAGTCTCTGAAGTATGAGTGAGTTACACTTGAAATGTAAAGTTTCTAAGGAACTCGAATATCAGATTCACACCCTGTACTTATACCTCCATCCTTAGCCACCCCTGGCAACCCTCTTAACCTCGAATTCCGGGACGGAATTCACTGTAACGGGTATGTACTGTAGCCCCTCGTAAAATTCCCATACGATTAGTAAATATAAAAGTAAACGAAAAAGGTAATGCATTATTTATTTACCGTTTATTACGAGTGACAATTTTTTTTTTATGCATGGCATACTACGTGAATCACTACGATGATTATGATTGATCTTTTCCTAGGAACGATGTTCACACACAACCAAAATAGTCTAAGTCGCGAATATAAATTAAAACGTATTTATTTTATAAATAATACGTTTCGTTAAATAAACATACATTAAATATATATTTCCCGAACCCACGAAAATTCCCGAGATTGGTCAAAAATATTTTTAGAATGAAACCCGACTCTCGGAACACGCTACGTGGACTCCCGTGACCCAATGGGCCACATTTAACCCAATATACAAACCAAATGGACTGCTCCTTTCTTTCTTTCTCTTTTGGGCCGAACACAAACCCAGCAAGCCCAATAGATCAACAAGCCCAGCGAGGGGGCGTTTGTGTTGTTTTTATTTCTTTGTTTTCTTTCTTTTTCAGTCACGACCACCCTACAAAACGTCACTCTTTCTCTTGAATTTAACAAACGACCTACGTATATTATTACACCACTTGGTTCACCTCATGGCAAAGATTCAAAAATGACAAATTTCATTCAATATGGCAATCGTTCACTACCCTAAAACAGCCCCAAGTGAATGCCCAAAACCCATTTTGTTAAAACTTATGTAAACGTGTTACAACCTTTCTTGCAACCTCCCAAACCCTCCAATCACTATATAACTAATCTCAAACATTCCCTCTACTGTCAGAAACGTTCATAGAATGTCAGAAGTTCAAGGACACACTAAATGCCTTGTAACGTTTTCATTGGATGAGATTGAGGCACCATACGAGAATTA
Source organism: Artemisia annua (assembly GCA_014162995.1). NCBI lineage: Eukaryota > Viridiplantae > Streptophyta > Magnoliopsida > Asterales > Asteraceae > Artemisia > Artemisia annua. Next base: position 21,454 of record LBNU01035527.1, read on the forward strand.
CAACTCACACACTCAAATCCCTTGTGTTCACACAGCCCCTAAAGCCTCTAAACCCACTATAACACTCATCCATGCAATCTCAGATGAGAACACTAGCTAAATCACACCAAAAATTCATTCTCACATCGAATCACCATCAAAAACGGGACAGGAAGATTGCCACTGTTTCGAAGGTTTAGAAACGAGTTGAAGACCCAAGCTCAATCACTTCTAGATCTCTGCTGGGTCGTGAACATCACCACATTCTTCTTTTGCCCCAGCTCGACTCCTATTCGAAACTACACCACCCTTTGTGGCCTAGGTAAGCCACGTCCTTTTTCTTATACATGTAATTCTTATAAATATTCCCAGTTTTTACGTTTTACTTCTATCATTGTTCTAGTAATTTTTAAACGTGAACTATACTTTTTATTCGACTTTCCTAATGTCTAATATACTAACAAACAAGAGAAGTAAACATTCGACCCTAATATTAACATCTACATATAGATTAGACCACGTTAATAAGTCACTTGGCCCTTTTCAAAAATTCTCAAACACTTAGTATTTTTTTTTTTGGTCACCTTGACATACATAAAAACAGTTTGACATCCACCTAGTTTAAGTAATTATTTCATAATCTAGATAAACAACTTATAAATATTTTTGTACCTACATGATGTCTATAGTGCTATAATATCCAAACAACAAAGATTCGACATCAATATGGCTATTTTCATAAAGTTCTGACCCCGTTTACAATGGTACTTGACCTATTCGAATTTGTCCCAGACTTAGAATATTTTTCTAAGTCATAAACTGTTTCAGAAAATGGCCTTGACACGTTTACTTTGGCCTTGTATTTAATAAATTCGACACATAACCTATTGATTTTAAAGATCGACCTCATTGTCCACCTTACTAGAAACCAGTAGGTATAATTTTTATGACCTTACAAGCTCATATAAGCTGTTTTCAAAAGCCAATTCGTTTGGACAAAAGCTGTTTACCTAAACCTTTATAAAATAACTAAAAGGCTTAAAAGCCCAATAAGCTGTTTTTAAGCTTATTGGATAAGCTGGTCATACAAGCTAAATTGTAATGCTTTTAGAACCTTAAGAGAAGCCTAAGACCAGGCCCAAATGTTCCGTAAGCCCAATGGATCACTATTTGTTATTGGGCCTTGTATGTAGCTCGTTAAGGCCCAATAAGTGAAAAATAAGCTTTTTAAGTTAATAAGCTGTTAAAATAAGTTATTCTAAGTGTCCTGAGCTTATTGGAATGATAAAAATGTTAAACTTTTAATTTGGTGAAGTTTGGACTAAATTTGTAAAATTTCTAACCGGGAGGACTAAAAGTGTAAAAATGTAAAGTTAGGGTGTAAATTGTAAATTCTGGAAATTTGAGTCTTAAACTGTAAATAATGATGTTTGGAGTTGAAAAATGTAAATGTTGATAATATTTGGACTTAAATTGTAATGATCGTTAACTATGGACTAACGGTGCAAAAGTTTGACCATTAAGGTTTAAAAGTGTAACTTGGTGAAACTTAAAGGATTATTTCAGTAAATATTATTTTTATAAAAATAATATTGTTTATATGGGAAAACGTGTTTACGAGATTAAGAACGAGATAAATTTATATATATACGTTATATTAAAAACTTATACATATACGTTATATTAATAATAATAACGATATATATATAATACGTAACTTGTTTTCTTTCATCGTAACCAATCAACGTAACTTAATCATGGAAACTTTTCATCGAACAACGATCAATGTGCTCATAAGTTATATTTATATATAACCTTACTTTTAAACTTTAAAGCATTTAAACGGACATGAGCTTTATTTATAACGAGATAACTATTATGAGGATTTTCCGACTTTTATCGACCATTATACTTACAAAGTTATATTTATATATAACTTTGCCTTTGAACTTGAAGCATTAACAAAACACGAGATTTATTCGTAATAACTAATATTCGCGATAAAACCGGACTTAGACTATCGAACTGAAACTTGCATTATATTTTAGGTTGTGTGTGAAGCCGTTTCCTAGCATCGTTGAGTTTAACAATACAACTACATCTACTGTGCTACTAAGGTGAGTTCATAGCCCACTCTTTAACTGTTTTATGTGGGGAGATACATGCTTAAAACCGAACACAAGCCTTTTATATGATTTTGATATATCTGTTAAACTGTTGTTATTGCTTAAGTAACTTTTGTCAAAAGTCCCTCGATCATGAACCTTAATCACTTGCGAGTGAACGTAAATAACTGTGGATAGTACTATTAGGGGCTGACAATCCCCGTTTGGTTTGCTAGAGGAAAGCCACCAAACGCACATTATTTTTGTTGACATAGGTAACTGACAAAAACCTATCTTGGGGGCATACTTATTATTTCATCATTATTATTTATGATGCCTGTCAAATCGTTGCGTTTCATGAGCTTAAGGCAATAACAGATATGAACTACTTTTAACTTTCTTGATTGCACGTGTTTGCAATAACTGATTATATCTTGTGTTCAACTACTTAACTTTCAAACCTATGAATATCACTCAACTTTATGTTGACTTTTAGCATGTTTATCTCAGGTTATAGACATGAAGGATCTTGAAGGCACGGAGTGGGCTTGTAAACCGGCATGGGCTAAAACAAACGTTTGGATACAATTCTAATAAACTTGTTGTAAAACCTTGAATCATTCATTGTATTGGTATTTTGAAATAAAGTAAACTTTTAAACATCACTTTGTGTTGTTTCAGTGTTTGTGAAAAGATCCTCTAAGTAACACCCAAAAAGTCTTCCGCTGTTATTTTCAAAAGTCTTCCGCTGTAATTTATAAAAGTCTTCCGCTGTCATGGTTAAATTTTGGGGGTGTTACACTCCTGTTCCCATTTTCCTATTTTTGTATCTCCTTATTTTATTTTTGGTGAGAGAAATGAATTTCTTCATAAGCATCTCGTTTCACAGTTTTTAGTCCGATAAAGATACCAAATAGAGACGCTAAGTAGTTATCGACCTTCCCTTAAGAAAGTTTGTCGCAAAAATGAGGTCCACATCAAGGATTTTTACAATACAATACATATGAACGAATACATCCAAGACTCTTGGAATAAACAACATAATAGACGCAGTTGGGGAGTACAAAACACGTGCACCTCATACGTCCGATCTAGGATCGTTCGTATGCACCTCACGCGCCACCAACTTTGTCTTACAACATAAGCTCATATCCAAAGACTTTGACATTCGAACTTTATTCTTTCTTTTGATTTTTCTCATTTTTTTTTCTTTTTTTCTTTCTTTTTTTCTTTGCTTTTTGCTTTTTTTTTCTTGCCTTAGTAACTTTTCAACTCCGAACCTTCACGGTTTCAATCCAAGACCTACCGCCAACTGCTTTGGTTGGAATCTAGGATCCAAGGCCCGATCTCAATCCTAAGTCTCAAAGCACCTTAGCTTTTTATGAATAACGGGCTTTAGGGTAGCTCCGAAACCACATGCATACTATGCTATTGAGGATATTACAATACAATAAAACATAGAATAACGGGGAATCCTTGATGTGTACCCAATCTTTCAAACAAAAGTTCTCTTAAGAAGATAAAGAACTACCTATCGGCCGAACCTAATATCTTTAATTATTTAGCACAGATATGGGGTGAGACAATTTTGCGGGAACAAAAAGACATGAGTACCCTCGATGGGCTTGAAAGAGTTCCAAATACTCTATGCTTAGCATCTAACTTCTAAAGAAACGCTATCATTTCACGTTCATCGCAAATTTAAAATCTCAAGTAATGAGATCCGCGAATGCTTAGCCGATAATCAAAGCCACGCATATATAAAGTTAAATATGGGAGCCGACAAAAGAGTAGCTCCTAGTGTATAAAACTAGCAAAAGCTTTTGTGATCATCTATGGTTAAGGGAACAAGCTAGGGCTCAACACGCCCGGATCAAGTCAAAATTTTTATTCTCGCTCTTACCTAGTAGGAAAGTCAAACTCGGTGTCAAAACTTTATTCTATTTTTGCATATTTTTATATTTTTCTCATTTTTTTGTGCTTTTCCTTTGAAAATTTTTCAAAATTTTTCAATTTTTTTGGTTTTTGGGGAAAAACGGGGTTGCGTAAGTAAACAGCAATGGTGAAAGTGCAAGGTCAATCAAATCGAAGATTTACCCCCCCAGACTAAAGATAAACATTGTCCTCAATGTTTAAAAGGTAAGGGTAATCCTAACAATAAGTCTAAGGCCGTTTATTAATTATGCCAAAGATACCATTAGTCGAAATGATTTTGGATATAGGATTTCCATGCAACAGCAAGACATGGGACTCGAGTGGAGCTGAAACGTACCACGAGCACGAGAGTCATCATGAATTGGGGAAATCCTGCAAAAACACAAACAACCAAGCAAACACAAGATTGGAAGAGGTTGCCCTCCTCGCGTTACTTATTAGTAAATAAAATAAAAAGGATAAGCATGGGGTGCCTCCCACGAAGCGCTTGTTTATTTAATGAGTCGTGTAGCTTAGACTCGCCCCGAATTTACTTGTCCTTGGGGGAGCAATTGAAACGACACCCGGGAAGATAAGTACCGGGGTCAAAAACAACATCCTCACTCCCGGGGGAATGACGGATGGGTGAAACAGCAACATAGGTAAGATAAGGAAGAAAGATCATAAAAATGATAGCGAGGTCGAATTCAAAGAGTTCCTCCGTAGTAAGCTCCACTTTCTCCTTTGTCTTAGAATCATCCTTCTTCAAATTTTTGTCGACAAAGTCTTCAATGGTAACGTATGAAGCAAGGATGTCGGGCTGGAGCCCAAAAGAGTCCTTAAAAGGTGATATCCCGGGTTTAAGAATTTTATCTTCAGAAATGAATGATAACGAGGGATCAACCACGATAAAAGATGATGTAACCTTAGTCGATGACAATTCGGTAGGCTCAGAAACTTCTACAATTCTTGATGGAGTCGGATCGATGGGAGTTAAAAACTCATCATGAAGAGAATCTTCCATTTGATGAACGTTTGTAACCTCGGGTTCTGTAACATACTCATCACTATCCTCAATCTGAACATCGAAGAGCGGATTATCATAATTCACATCAAAGTATGATTCGAAATCAAATAGGGGATTGGTGAAAGTAGTTTTAAAAGTATCAAGAACTGGGTTATCTTATTCGTTTGAAGTTTCATCAATTTCTGAAAGGACATCGAGCTCTTCCGGAGAGAAGTCACCTCTCTCAACCGGTGTGAAAGAGGGATCAAAAGAATCGGAAACATTAGGTTCAGAAAATGAGGTGGGATTGCCACACGGGGGAATTTCTTCTTCAACGTACTCGATTTCTCCACAAGATAAGGAAGTATAACCTTCGTCAGACTCGGAACATATCTCAATTTGTTTATCAACGGACTCAACAACAACTTCATCAACCATCGTCGATTCGAAATGAATATTGGCATGACAAGCCTCAATCTCATCGGAAAAGACATCGCTCCTCTCAACCGGAGTGGGAGAAGGAGCGAGAGAATCAGAAACGAGAGGATCAAAGGATGGGGTTTCGGTTGAAATGGAATTATCATTAACAGGAGAAGTATCGACGTTTTCCACAACAGAGTCACTTCCCTCGATCGTAGTGGGAGAAGGATTGGAAGAGTCGGGGGTTACAGCTTCAGAAGATATAATGCCATGTTTATAAAGGTAAGCTCGTACATTCTGTGCATGCTCCTCTGCTAACAATTCTTCCATGGTCTTGCCTCCATCATCCTTGACGATTGTAGTAGAAGATGATGAAGTATTGTAAAACTTCCCAATTTGAATGGACGGCTCATCATCATCATCATCAATGTAAGTGAAGGGTTTACGATATTGAGAGCTTTCCTTAGATGCTTGTTCTTCGGCTAAGAGTTCTCCTATCGTTTTCAGATGAGAAGCGTCTTCTTGGGTAAGTTTATCCTTCAATATCTCCGCCATAGTTAGTATTTCTTGAAGTTTTTGGTAAATTTCAGGAGACAATTGAGGAGGTTGATTTTGAATCACTTGATATTGTGTAGGTTGTTGTTGGTGAGGATAATCGTAATCGGTGCTAAATTGCAGACCTCCACCATACTCGCACCCGTAAGATTGTTGTGAAGGATTCGGTGGATTTTGAAATGAATCATAGTTGAAATACGGTTCTGGCTCATAAGTGTTTTGAGGAGGGAAGTAAGAATCATTTTGAGGGTAGTGGGAAAAGTTCGAATCAACANACGGGGGGATTGATCATTCTCCACAGGGAATAGTTTTCGTTAGGTCGTGACAACTACTCTAATTAGGTCTAAGGGTGAGGGATGATTCTTTTTGTATTTTTATGTTTTTATGAAAGCAAGTAAATATATCGGTTGTAGGAGGAAGGGCGGAATTAGTTGCTAGCCAACTAACACAAATAACTAATATGCAAATATAAAATAAAAGCTAATTAACTAAGTTGTGAACGATATGGGGAGAAAATTGTGTTTACTTAGACATCATTACTCCCTAACTACCTTTTACCGGTCAATTGGTGTGTTTGTTGATTGTGTGGATGAAGGGTGTATTTCAAAAATCTTGGGCTGGCGTACATAACTCCCCAATCCTGTGAGCTCTTATCTCCCCCTACTTTTACATGCACCAACACATAATCATAGGGATTGTAAACTGATAGTCGCGGGAGCAAAGTGCAAGCTCAAACCACAACGAGTTCGCTGTCCCAACGAGGGTTGAACTGATCTCGTCAATCTGATCGTGAGTTATGTGTCGTGAATGAGTTTAAAAGATTTGTTTTGGTTAAACTACAACGACAATTTAAAAAGCAATTTAAAGTAAAGTAACGCGGTAAAATGACATAAAATAAGAAGACATGTAAAGTTGCATAAAGTAAAATGATTTAAAGACAGTAAACGAGTAATAAAGTGCGATAAGTAAATGAAAGCGGTAAATAAAAGCGGTAAAAAGACTTTAAAGACGATATGTTTGCAAAGCAACGTGAATAAGCTCACCAAGTATTGGCCAAAGGTTAATGACGAGTTACTTTCCTTTCTCGAGATTAGTTGTCAATTAATCTTTTGAAAAGTTAATAACTCTCGACGTGTGATTTAATTGGTCTCCGACTTTTGCTCTTTAAACAATCAAATCACGTGTCAAAATAACCTAATGATTATTAATCACAAACACTTTAACGTCCACTTAGCTTACAAACTCAAGTCGCCTTACAAACACGTTTAAACTACTCGCGACTCATTTAAATAAAATAAAATGACAAAGAAATAAAAGTGAACTTAAGAAAATAAAAGTTGTTTTTGGTTTTTAAGATTTGAAAGACGGAACAAAAGTTTTCTAAGCGACGAAGGAAATATAAAGACTCGAAAATATTAAAAGATAACATTCAAAGTTAATAAGATTTCCCGACTAGTAAGAAAACAATTGACGTTATATAAAACTAGACACGCATGACAATATGAATACCACCTTCAGCAGCTTGAGGATCAGCACCTTCAGCTACACCAGCATTGTCACCAGGAGGCAGCATAGCTGGAGTTAGAGGCCAATGGATGCCATTATATCCACTTCCCATATTTGAAAAGACCTTAGGACCTAACTGATTAACAGGTGTATGTGTTTTATCTTGTGTTTCAACACCTATTATGATTTGAAGAAATCTAGGGTACATATAGAACTTTTTCTTAACAGCCTCAATATTTCCTATCATACCCTCAAAAATATATCGAGAGAAATTAAAAGTAGTACCCTGAGATAGACAAGCGATAGCACAAGCAAGTTCAGTAGAAAATTGATCCAGCCCTCCAGACTTCACACTCATGCATTTCACCAAGGTATGCACCAAGAACTTCCATTTGGGGCAAAATAGATTCTTTTTCCACACCTTGCTATCCCCTTGATAACCAATGGCTCTCAAAGCTTCAAGAAGAACAGGCTTGTCTCCATGATAAACCCCATCAGCATCATTTAACTGGAGTTTGCTTCGGATCAATGACTCCGTTACCACATACCGTGTCCCATCAATCTGAGCTTCTATCTTTGTCTTACTATCCGCAACAACGGCCGACTTCCAAAATTGTTCGACCAGTGATTCACATACCAGATCAGGACAATGTGTCAGAGCGAAGTGAATGTGGGACCTTTTCAAGAAGTCTACCATAGGCTCATAAAGTTCTTTCCCTTTAACTTTACCCAGAAAAGCTGTCATGTTGTGGTCACCCTTGAACACTATTTCAGTCATTGTGAAAATTTTGAGAGATGGATGAACTTGAATTTTGAGTGATTTTGAGTGATGGATTTGAAGTTATAACGAGTGGGAAGTAGTTATTTTGGAGTGGGATATACACGATTGTCTAAATAAATGAGGTATCAATCGTGGGTTTTAATTGACGACGAATCTTGAGAGTATCGTTGACCAATTTTGACTTTAAAAATTACCCAAAATAAACTTCCTTTTTATTACCCATCAGCAGATGATAAGTCCATCCGCAGCATCTCATGGTCCATCCGCAGGAACCTGTTGCTTTATTAATTTCCTTTTATTGATCAAGCAGACCTATAAATACCTCTCAAATCACACAGCCGATTGAAAACCTTCGAATAACCACTCTAACAGTCAAAACCATAATCATGAACCCCATTGAACTTTCTATCAGAAACTTTCATTCTATCAGAAGTAATTGGTTTCAACCTAAATTCTGCAAAACAAACCACACAGACACAACAATACAAACTAGAAAGAACATTAGTTGGTTAGTGGTTAGTAAAAATAAAATAACTCATCAAGTTACACAAAACATTTATACATAACGCTTATACATGCTACACAATCCTCCCCTGAGGCTTATGCCTCCCCTTAAAATAGGCATGTTTAAGGGTTAACCATTCCAATGTTGACCACTAAAAATTGGAACCTTGGTCCATCAAAAGCTTTGGTCAACAAATCAGCCACATTATCATCAGTATGAATTTTATCAACTTTAATCAGATGTTTTTCAAAAGCATCCCTGATGAAATGATGTCTGATTTCAATATGTTTGGTTCTATTATGAAAAACTGGATTTTTGACAATGCAAATGGTACTTTGATTATCAATATAGATAGGAGTATTTCATAAAATTGTACCCATAATCCAACAATTGATTTTGAATCCGTAGAACCTGTCCGCAGCAATTGGCAGCAGCAACATATTCTGCTTCAGTAGTTGAAGTAGCAATGATGGTCTGCTTCTTGCACTGCCAAGAAATCAACCTTCTCCCAAGAAATTGACAACCACCTGTTGTAGACCTCCTATCCAGATTGGCACCAGCATAATCACTATCACTATAAGCTTCCTGCTTGAATGGTGACTCCCTTGGGTACCAAAGACCCAAATTTGGTTGGCCCTTTAGATATTTGAATATCTTCTTCACAGCATTCAAGTGAGAGGTGAGTGGAGTGACTTGATGCCTAGAACAGGCACTGACAGCAAAGGTGATGTCAGGTCTAGATGCTGTTAAGTACATCAAAGAACCAATCATGGATCTGTACAAATGGACATTAACAGCAGGATCTGGTTCAAGGTTGTTCTTCACTTTTGGAGTTTCATATGGTGTTGTAGCAGTCCTTAGATTCTCAAACCCAAACTTTTTCAGCATTTCTTTGACATATTTATCTTGATTAATAAATATTCCTTCAGGTTTCTGCTGAACTTGTAAGCCCAAAAAGAAAGTGAGTTCTCCCATGGCACTCATCTGAAATTCACCCTTCATTAAGTCTTCAAATTCCTTGCACCAAGCTTTTTTAGTAGACCCAAAAATGATGTCATCCACATACACTTGCACAAGGATGATATCTCTTGAGTTTCTCTTCAAGAAGAGAGTTTTGTCAATTGCCCCTCTTCTGTAACCATGCTTCAGCAGGAATGAAGACAACCTAGCATACCAGGCTCTAGGTGCCTGATGTAGTCCATAGAGTGCTTTTACCACCTTATACACCTTATTGGGATGGTCAGGATCTTTAAATCCTTTGGGTTGAGATACATACACTTCCTCTTCAATAGTACCATAGAGGAAGGCACTTTTCACATCCATCTGATACACCATAAACCCCATGTAGGAAGCATACGCCAAAAAGATTCTAATTGCCTCAACTCTTGCCACAGGTGCAAATACCTCATCATAATCAATCGCTTCTTCTTGCCTGTAACCTTGAGCTACCAACCTTGCCTTATTCTTGACCACAATTCCTCTTGCATCTCTTTTGTTCTTGAAGATCCATTTAGTACCAATTACATACTTTCCTGCTGGTAGATCCACAAGAATCCAAACATCTTGATTCTTGAACTGTTGCATCTCTTCTTGCATAGCTTCAACCCAACTAGGAATAGTCAAAGCTTCAGCTACACTTGTAGGTTCCACCTGAGAGAGAAAACAAGCAAACAGACAATGTTGTTGATCTGTATGGTTGTCTCTCTTTTGTTTGTTAACATAAGTGAAGAAGGCCATTTCGCCATATTCAGTCTTCTTCAATGCACTTCTAGTTAGAACCATATCATTTGGATTACCAATAATCTGAGACTGAGGATGATCTTTGTGAATCCTGTGAGTTACATATGGATGCACATCAACATTGGTATCAAGGTTATTCAAGGTAGGAGCAAAGTCTTCATCATAAGAAGAAGAGTCAAAGATGCCAGCTTTCTGCTGATTATTTCCAAGATCAGAAGGACTAGGAAATCTTGTGTAAGGTTCTTCAAGATCTGTGGAAACTTTAATGGAACCATCAGTATTTCGAGACATTTCAGCAGCAACTGGAAAACCATCAGCAGAAACATCGCCAGTAGTCACATCAGCAGGATGAACATTTCTGCTAGCATTTGCTGCTGATTCTCTTAGAAGTGCCTCAGTATCTTTAGCAAATTCCATCATAAGTCTTTCAGCTTCTTGAGTAGCAGCATACTCTTTTCTTTGAAGCCTGGCAAGATCTTCAGCAAAATGTGGATCTTCTTCATCTTTGTCAGCAGGATCTTTTGCACCTTTTCCTGCAAAATGGTTTGGGGAAAAAGAAGGTACAACAATAGTTTGCTCTTCAACTTCAGAGTCACTGTCTGAATCATCATCTTTGGAACCTGCATTGTTAGTAGGTGGTGGTGTCCCTGCAGATTGGTTAGCAACATATCTGGTATAGCCCAAATAATATGTGAGATAATCTAAATCAAAATACCAGGGTTGACCTTGTCCCTGTACATTGGGTTTATCTTCTAGATATCTCAGATTTAAGGTCACCTCAATCCTCCTAGCATTAAGATTATAAACTCTATATGCTTTGCTATGAGCAGAATATCCCACTATATAACCTTCATCAGCCTTCCCATCAAATTTGCCTAATGGGTCACTAGTGTTTAAGATAGTTACTTGACAACCAAAAGGTTTGAAGTAATGAATACTAGGAGTTTTCCCAGTAAGCAGTTCATAGGGTGTCTTATTATGGGGTCTGGTAATGGATACCCTATTAAGAACATAGCAAGCAGTACTTACTGCTTCAGTCCAAAATATAGTGGGTAACTTGGAGTCTGCAAGCATGGATCTTGCAACCTCAATAAGGGTCCTATTCTTTCTTTCAGCAACTCCATTATGTTGTGGAGTCCTAGCATTGCTATAGTCCCTCTTGATTCCTTTAACCCCACAGAGTTCTATGAATGATGCATTTTTGAACTCTGTACCATTGTCACACCTTATGCTTTTAACCTTTTTATTTAGTTGGTTTTCAACAAGGGCTATAAAGTTCTTTAAGATTAGAAAAGTTTCATCTTTGGTCCTTAAGAAGAATACCCAGCAAAACCTACTAAAGTCATCAGTAACCACAAGGCAATAGTATTTTTGATCAATGCTTCTTACTTGAGTTGGACCAAAAAGGTCCATATGAAGCAGCTGAAGTGGTTCAGTGATGTTGCTCACTGCAGTGATGGACTTGTAAGAAGCCTTATGTTGCTTTCCTTTATTGCATGCCACACAGTTATGCTCATTGGTGAAGATCTTTGAAGGAAGTCCATGGACAAGACCCAGCTTAGATAGCTTGTTGATTGTCTTGAAGTTAACATGTGCCATCCTCCTATGCCATTTGGTAGATTCATCATGAGAAGCTTTTGCCACCAAGCATGTCAGATCACCTTCTGGTTGGACCTCATCAAGATTGAAAGTACATAAATTTTGTGTTCTTGGAACCTTCAGCAGAATTGGAGTGTCCTTGGGAAGTTGAATGTCCTTTGGAAGTATGAGACATTCATCTTCAGTGAATAACACCTTGTTCTTTTTATCACAGATTTGTGATACTGAGAACAAGTTGAAGTTCTGAAGCTCCTTGACATAGAACACATTTTCGAAATCCAGCAAAGGTGTTCTGATTGTTCCCATTCCAGTGATTCTACCGTTACTTCCACCAAAAGTAACCGGTCCACCATTATCAATTGGAACAAAATTGATCATTTTCTCTCTGTTTCCAGACATACTCCTTGAGCATCCACTATCCATGACACCTATTTTATTACTCAGCAAAGGATTATCCTACAACAACAACAAAAAAAAATATACAAAGTTAGTACACATTGGAGACTCAAGTCATTGCTGACTTGAGCCTGCCTTGTGGATCATAAGGTTGATGCCAAGTAGATTTGTAAGATCCACCATTGTTAGTGACCCACATTGGTCTCAGTGGTGGCCACTAACAACCTGCTGAGGGCTTAACCGCAGTATCCCAGAACCCATATCCCATACCATAATAATGAGGCCAATAATCAGTCTGCACATTATTCCTATGAGGTCTCACTACTTGATTTGTACCATGTCTTTTCCATTTATGTGGAAAAGTTTTACCAGCAACAGCAGGTCTACCAGTAGAAACTGGTTTACCAGCAGCATATGGTACATCAGCAGAAACTGGTTTGTCAGTAGGAACTGGTCTGTCAGCAGATTCTGGCTTTCCAGAAGATACTGGCTTATCAGCAGGAATATTTCTGCTATATGTTTTTGGCACAAATGGTTGGGCATTCACATTCACACCTGTTCTCTGCTCATAATAATTACAGTCTTTGATCAAATGAAATTTACTTCTACAAACAAAGCAAGTCTTCTTCTTAGAAGATTTATTCAAAGAAAAAGATGTCTTATTACAACCAGAAGAATTCAAATGATGAAAAACATTGTTTTTGACTGAATTTAAAGTAATGATTGTGAAGATGATGAATACACTACTATGATCCCCGATGATACCTTAATCACTAGGATTAATACCCTTAAGGAGTAAGTAGATATATACCAACAGCGTGCTAAGTTTGAGCTAACTTTGCGTGAGCAGAAAATGGATTGGCAAATGTGTGATTATATAACAAAAAGTAATCAAAAAGAGGAAGTCCTGAGAAAAGAAATTAAGTCTTTGCAAAAACAAGTGGACATCTCATTGAAACAAAAGCAAGAGATTGAAAACAGTGTAATTGCACTGAAACTTGATTTTCAAAATGAAAAGAGTAAACTCTTAAGTGACTTCTCCAACTTAAAAGCATTAAAGAACAAGCTCGAGAACAAGTTGTACAAACAAGACCAATCCATTCAAACTGCTCAGATGATTCAAAAACATGTTAAGCTGCGTGATAAACATAGCAATAAGGATCTAGGAGTGCCTAAAATAGATTTTTCCAATAAGATGAAAGTCACCCAGCCTGCCTTATATGATGCTAATGTGATGCTTAAACCCAATCATGATCCCCCTGAAGTTAGTGACACAGTTGAGATAGATGAAATTGAATCAATCAGCAGAGCTAAGTTAGAGAACAAGATGAGGGACCCTATGTGCATTCGTAATCGCGTCAACATTAAACCTCCCAATTACTATGAGCAGAATAAGCTGACTGTATTTGCTCCCCAAACTAAACTCACACCTGAGCAGATGTTTTGGCCTTTAGATAAAGAAAAGATTTATGCTGATGAACTTAAGGCTAAGACCCCTCTTAAGTTTGCCCCTCCAACGGTGTACCCTCCCAATACACCGATGCATTTGGTTCAACTCTCTCTTCCCACTCAATGCAAAACTCTCATTAGCATGTATGTTCTGTATCAAATGTTTGCTGATTTTGATAAAAACGTGTAAAAAGAGAATTACACCAACGAGAATAACTGAGGGTGAACGGGGTTTTGAACAAACAAAAGAATGCTATTTAACTAAAGTCATCACGTTTTTTAAACTTTTCAAAGAACACTTTGAAGGAATGCAACAATCTCTTCACGATGAGATCAATGAAATGAAACAAGTTTTCAAAAATGTGGAAGAAGAGGGGAAACAAATCACTATTGATCTTCAATACAGTGAGATTGCTAGGAAAAACGTGTCTATTATGAATGATGCTTTGATCACCCAATGTATTGCTCAAGATGTGTTTTATACTGCTACTAATGGTTCTTTAAATGTGTGCAAATTCCATGATATGTCTGTTACATTGAATGTACTTCAGAGTCGTGTTGTTGAGCTTGAGGGGGAGAATCTCAAATTGCAAGAAATAAACACTTCCGTAGAAACTTTCATTCTATCAGAAGTAATTGGTTTCAGCATAATTTCTGCAAAACAAACCACACAGACACAAACTATACAAACTAGAAAGAACATTAGTTGGTTAGTGGTTAGAAAACATAAAATTACATAACACTTATACATAAAACACTTATACATGCTACACAATCCTCCCCTGAGGCATATGCCTCCCCTGAGGATTATGCCTCCCCTTAAAGTAGGCATGTTTAAGGGTTAACCATTCCAATGTTGACCACCAAAAATTCGAACCTTGGTCCATCAAAAGCTTTGGTCAACAAGTCAGCCACATTATCATCAGTATGAATTTTATCAACTTTAATCAAATGTTTTTCAAAAGCATCCCTGATGAAATGATGTCTGATTTCAATATGTTTGGTTCTATTATGAAAAACTGGATTTTTGACAATACAAATGGTACTTTGATTATCAATATAGATAGGAGTATTCATAAAATTGTACCCATAATCCAGCAATTGATTTTGAATCCATAGAACCTGTCCGCAGCAATTGGCAGCAACAACATATTCTGCTTCAGTAGTTGAAGTAGCAATGATGGTCTGCTTCTTACACTGCCAAGAAATCAACCTTCTCCCAAGAAATTGACAACCACCTGTTGTGGATCTCCTATCCAGATTGGCACCAGCATAATCACTATCACTGTAAGCTTCCAACTTGAATGGAGACTCTCTTGGATACCAAAGACCCAAATTGGGTTGGCCCTTAAGATATTTGAATATCTTCTTTAGAGCATTCAAGTGAGAGGTGAGTGGAGTGACTTGATGCCTAGAACAGGCACTTACAGCAAAGGTGATGTTAGGTCTAGATGCTGTTAAGTACATCAAAGAACCAATCATGGATCTGTACAAATGGACATTAACAGCAGGATCTGGTTCAAGGTTGTTCTTCACTTTTGGAGTTTCATATGGTGTTGTAGCAGTCCTTAGATTCTCAAACCCAAACTTTTTCAGCATTTCTTTGACATATTTATCTTGATTAATAAATATTCCTTCTGGTTTCTGCTGAACTTGTAAGCCCAAAAAGAAAGTGAGTTCTCCCATGGCACTCATCTGAAATTCACCTTTCATCAAGTCTTCAAATTCCTTACACCAAGCTTTATTAGTAGACCCAAAGATGATGTCATCCACATACACTTGCACAAGGATGATATCTCTTGAGTTTCTCTTTAAGAAGAGAGTTTTGTCAATAGCCCCTCTTCTGTAACCATGCTTCAGCAGGAATGAAGAAAACCTAGCATACCAGGCTCTTGGTGCCTGATGTAGTCCATAGAGAGCTTTTACCACCTTATACACCTTATTGGGATGGTCAGGATCTTCAAATCCTTTGGGTTGAGATACATACACTTCCTCCTCAATAGTACCATAGAGGAAGGCACTTTTGACATCCATTTGATACACCATAAACCCCATGTAGGAGGCATAGGCCAAAAAGATTCTAATTGCCTCAACTCTTGCCACTGGTGCAAATACCTCACCATAATCAATCCCTTCTTCTTGCCTGTAACCTTGAGCTACCAACCTTGCTTTATTCTTGACCATAATTCCTCTTGCATCTCTTTTGTTGTTGAGGATCCATTTAGTACCAATAACATACTTTCCTGCTGGTAGATCCACAAGAATCCAAACATCCTGATTCTTGAACTGTTGCATCTCTTCTTGCATAGTTTCAACCCAACTAGGAATAGTCAAAGCTTCAGCTACACTTGTAGGTTCCACCTGGGAGAGAAAACAAGTAAACAGGCAATGCTGCTGATCTGTATGGTTGTCTCTCTTTTGTTTGTTGACATAAGTGAAGAAGGCCATTTCTCCATATTCAGTCTTCTTCAAAGCACTTCTAGTTAGAACCATATCATTAGGATTACCAAGAATCTGAGACTGAGGATGATCTTTGTGAATCCTATGAGTTACATATGGATGCACATCAACAACGGTATCAAGGTTAGTCAAGGTAGGAGCAAAGTCTTCATCATAAGAAGAAGAGTCAAAGATACCAACTTTTTGCTGATTATTTCCAAGATCAGAAGGACTAGGAAATCTTGTATAAGGTTCTTCAAGATCTGTGGAAACCTTAATGGAACCATCAGCATTTCGAGACATTTCAGCAGCAACTGGAGAACCATCAGCAGGAATATCGCCAGTAGTTACATCAGCAGGATGAACGTTTCTGCTAGCATTTGCTGCTGATTCTCTTAGGAGTGCCTCAGTATCTTTAGCAAATTCCATCATAAGTCTTTCAGCTTCTTGAGTAGCAGCATATTCTTGTCTTTGAAGCCTGGCAAGATCTTCAGCAAAATGTGGATCCTCTTCATCTTTATCAGTAGGATCTTTTGCACCATTTCCTGCAAAATGGTTAGGGGAAAAAGAAGGTACAACAATAGTTTGCTCTTCAACTTCAGAGTCACTGTCTGAATCATCATCATTGGAACCTGCATTGTTAGTTTGAGGTGGTGGTGTTCCTGCAAATTAGTTAGCAACATATCTGGTATAGCCCAAATAATCTGTGAGATAATCTAGATCAAAATACCAGGGTTGTCCTTGTCCCTGAACATTTGGTTTATCTTCTAGATATCTCAGATTTAAGGTCTCCTCAATCCTCCTAGCATTAAGATTATAGACTCTATATGCTTTGCTATGAGCAGAATATCCCACTATATAACCTTCATCAGCTTTCCCATCAAACTTGCCTAATGGGTCACTAGTGTTTAAGATAGTGACTTGACATCCAAAAGGTTTGAAGTAATGAATACTAGGAGTTTTCCCAGTAAGCAGTTTATAAGGTGTCTTATTATGGGGTCTGGTAATGGATACCCTATTAAGAACATAGCAAGCAGTACTTACTGCTTCAGTCCAAAACATAGTGGGTAATTTGGAGTCTGCAAGCATAGATCTTGCAGCCTCAATAAGGGTCCTATTCTTTCTTTCAGCAACTCCATTTTGTTGTGGAGTCCTAGCATTGCTATAGTCCCTCTTAATTCCTTTAACCCCACAAAGTTCTATGAATGAAGCATTTTTAAACTCTGTACCATTGTCACACCTAATACTTTTAACCTTTTTATTTAGCTGGTTCTCAACTAGGGCTATAAAATTCTTTAAGATAAGAAAAGTTTCATCCTTAGTCCTTAAGAAAAACACCCAGCAAAACCTACTAAAATCATCAGTAACCACAAGGCAATAGTATTTTTGATCAATGCTTCTTACTTGAGTTGGACCAAAGAGGTCCATGTGAAGCAGCTAAAGTGGTTCAGTGATGTTGCTCACAGCAGTGATGGACTTGTAAGAGGCCTTATGTTGCTTTCCTTTATTGCATGCCACACAGTTATGCTCATTGGTGAAGATCTTAGAAGGAAGTCCATGAACAAGACCCAGCTTGGATAGCTTGTTGATTGTCTTGAAGTTTACATGTGCCATCCTCCTATGCCATTTGGTAGATTCATCATTAGAAGCTTTTGCCACTAAGCATGTCAGATCACCTTCTGGTTGGACATCATCAAGATTGAAGGTATATAGATTCTGTGTTCTTGGAACCTTCAGCAGAATTGGAGTGTCCTTGGGGAGTTGAAAGTCTTTTGGAAGTATGAGACATTCATCTTCAGTAAAGAGTACCTTGTTCTTTTTATCACAGATTTGGGATACTGAGAACAAGTTGAAGTTCTGAAGCTCCTTAACATAGAACACATTTTCAAAATCCAGTAAAGGTGTTCTGATTGTTCCCATTCCAGTGATTCTACCATCACTTCCACCAAAAGTAACTGTACCACCATTATCAATTTGCACAAAATTGATCATTTTCTCCTTATTTCCAGACATACTCCTTGAGCATCCACTATCCATGACACCTATTTTATTACTCAGTAAAGGATTTTCCTACAACAACAACAAAAAAAAATATACAATGTTAGTACACATTGGAGACTCAAGTAATTGCTGACTTGAGCCTGCCTTGTGGATCATAACATTGATGCCAAGTAGATTTGTAAGATCCACCATTGTTATTGGCCCACATTGGTCTTATTGGTGGCCAGTAACAACCTGCTGAGGGCTTAACAGCAGTATCCCAGAACCCATATCCCATATCATAATAATTAGGCCAATAATTAGTCTGCACATGAGGTCTCACTACTTGATGTGTACCATGTCTTTTCCATTTAGATGGAAAAGTTTTACCAGCAGCAACAGGTTTACCAGTAGAAACTGGTTTACCAGCAGCAAATGGTACATCAGCAGAAACTGGTTTGTCAGTAGGAGCTGGTCTGTCAGCAGGTACTGACTTTCCGGAAGATACTGACTTACCAGCAGGAATATTTCTGCTAAATGTTTTTGGCACATACGGTTGGGCATTCACATTCACACCTGTTCTCTGCTCATAATAATCACAGTCTTTTATCAAATGAAATTTACTTCTACACACAAAGCAAGTCTTCTTCTTAGAAGATTTATTCAAAGAAAAAGATGTCTTATTACAACCAGAAGAATTCAAATGATGAAAAACATTGTTTTTAACTGAATTTAAAAAAACATTATGCAGAGAATTAAAAGACAAGTCTTCAGCAGGAACTGTCTTTGACTTGGGGTCATCAGCAGAAACTTTAGAAGACTTGACAGGTGTTGATGGTGGGGAGGTCTTGGGTCTATCAGGCTTCTCATCTGGATCACTGCTATCATAACTGGAAGACCCATTCTCCGAGGACTTGTCACTGTTACAACAAGAGACAAAGTCAGTATCTGAAGAGACAGGGTCTGGCAAGTCATTAGACTTTTTGCCAAAGAGATGATGTGATCCATCAAAGTCTGAGGTTTTCTCAGATGGTTTAAACACACCCCTAATTGGTCCAGGCACAGCATGTAAACTACCCTCTTTTACATACTTAACAGGAGTCTGAAATTGTAGAAGAGGTTCTGGGTCAAATACACTAGGTATGTCAGGTTCAATTTCTTCATCTGGATCTAAGTATTTACTATACCCTAATGCTTTTTTAGACCTAGCAAACTGAGAGCTATTTATTAGTTTTTCAAGATTATTAGCTCCCTGTTGCCATTTTAACCTCCCTGCAACCTCTTTATCAAATTTCTCTTGTAGAGCTTGTTTTTCAGATTCTAACTTAGCATTCAATGTTTTAGTATAAGTAACTGCATCAGTAGCAACCTTAAGATCCCTTTGTAAAAGTCTAATTTTCTCATTATAAGCTAACTCATTCTTTTGAAACCAGACTTTTTGTTCTTCTAATAGTTTTAAACTACTCCTACAATTTTGTACTTCTTTAAACTTTTCATTATATTTATAACTCACATCATCAAAAGACTCTTTTAATTCATCATATTTTGCACTACAACCAAATATACATTTAGTTACCTTAGGAGAGGTGCCCATGAAGGCATGATGATCACGTTCATGGATGTAGTCACTGAAAGCCATTAACCCATGCTCACTTGAAGAGCTTTGCTTATCTTCAGCAGCTACATGATAGTCTCAATCCACACCCTCAATAGTGAGCAATCCTGCTGATGAACTTCCATCCTTCAGCAGCTTCTGATTCTGCTGATAAGCAGAATAATGTACCTCTTCAACCTTCCTCCTGTCCCTGCATTCTCTAGCAAAATGACCAACCTGTCCACAAGTGAAGCACTTCATCTTTGTCCTATCAAACCTAGCAGGCTCATTCGCCATAACCCTGAACTTCCTCCCAGACTTCTTTTCAAACCTTCTGATATTCAACCCCAGCATGGCCATTTGCCACTTAAGATCCATTTCCTCCATATCCAATGGATCCACCTGTTCAAAATCTTCAAATATTAGTTGCTGCTGATCATCATAATCAGCTACAAATGAGTGAAGCATGGCTTCCACTGTGCCAGAAGTTGATGGTGGTGACTTGGAAGGCACATGTGAAGGAGAGGGAGCAGAAGGCATATATGCAGACATATGAGTTGTAGATGAGGCAGACGGCATATAAGATGATCCAGAAGGACTAGAATCTTGAGGTTTCCTTGTAGGTGTGGATCCCACAAAGGCTGAATGAGTTGGAGTGGCAGACCGAAAAGGTGTGCGAACTTCAGGCTCAAGTGTCTTCAATTTATTGTAAAGATCATCAAAGGTGAGCAAATCCAAGCCACCCTTTGTCTTTAATGCAATACTCACCTGTAGCCATGAATCCGGAAGGGATTGAAGGAACTTAGCATTACAATCTTCATTATCTGGTCTGGCTCCCAATTGATTCAGTTGTGAAAGAATCTTGTGGAACCTATCGTAACCTCCATGCAATCCTTCGGCTTCAGTAATGGTGAATTCTTGGAACTCCTGCTTCAACATGGACTTACGCATTCTCTTAGACTCTTCATTACCTCCAAAACGAGCTTTGATTGACCTCCAGATATCCCTAGCATCATGCATGTTGTGAAAATCACCATAATGATCATCTGGAATAGCCTGAAGAAGAATGGTTCGAACACGTTCTTCACGTTGAAGCTCAGCAATTTCTTCAGCAGATTCTGGTTCAAGGTAATAGATTGCACCAGTTGCATCTTGTGCAGTCCTGCGAGCATGATTCCCTTTGAGAACTATCCTCCAGAGATTGACATCAGCATTGGTGATCCAATTCTGCATCTTCATCGCCCACAATTCATACTCATCTTTCTTCAAGTATGGGAACTTGGCATTGGTGTTGGAAAGGTTGAGTTGTGTCAAGGCCTGGGTCGTGGTGACAACAGGACCAGGGGCATTAGGACCATCGGCATTAGGACTATCAGCATCAGACATCTTGTCTAGGTTGTAGAACAAACAAAAATTGTTTCTTAGAAGTAATATAGAGACTCTCCTGAGGCTCTGATACCACTTGTAGAATCCAAGATCCGGACTCAACTAGGGTATGAATAATATTGATTGAAACGCAGCGGAATATAGAACAAGAACACAATCAATATTACTAATAAGGTTTTCTTTTATTGAATATAAAAGAAACTACTACTACTACTAATATACACACGCTATAATCGTGTGTCTAGACTCTCATTGAAGAGACTATGAATGAAAGAGATAATCTATAACCCTAGACGCCTACCCTCTTTATATAATAGAGGGAGGTTACAAACCCTAATACGTTTAGCTTACTAAGAAAGCTAACTATTTTATATTAAGTCCCTATTGTTTCTTCTTTCTTCATTCCTGCTGGTAGGTTTTGTAATCTTCAAATCTGTAAATCCTAACAATTCCTGCATAGTACAACTTATCCATTTCTTCCCTAGCCTTCTTAGATCTAGCAGCAGCTTGTTCTGCTCTTCTTGTTAGCATAGCTCTATAGTGAACTTGAAAAGTTTTCTGTGGATCATCAGAAATCACAGAAGCAACTTTAGGAATGTCCTCCACAGAGCCAGGTGAAGGAGAATCAGCTGTAACAGGAGAAGCTTCAGAAGGAATAACCACAAGAGCATCAACAGTCTTGTCAGAAGGAACCATAGTTGGTACTACAGCAGCTTCACCAATAGAAATGGATGACTGAGGTGGTAAGACAGCAGAAACATCTGCAGCAGTCTTGACACTTGCAGCAGAAACACTATCGGCAACAATTTTAACACCTTCAGCAGAATCAACAAGACCTTCAGCAGGTTTTAGTCTCTTTGCTTGAGGACCAACCAAAACATCAGCAATTCTTTTAGCAGGCTGATCCGATTTCATGATCTTATTAAATATCCTTAGCAACTCAGGGTCAGGCAAATTCCAGACCTGTTTCTTTTTCAAACCACTATTAAAAACTGCTGAACTCATATTGGAAACCACTTCTCGTACATGAGTTCTTTTCTGAGCTTCTGTGAATGGTTTTTCTCTTCTTACCTTATTCTTTTGTGCTACAATTTCCCTTCTCTTCTGAGCTGCAGCCTTCTTTCTTCATTCTCCTAGAGCCACTATTTGAGCAGCAAAATTGTCACTGTCAAAGTCAACTCCTAGGATAGTTTGAGCAAGAGATGAATCTGATACAGCCCTTTGAGTAAATTCATCCCATTGTGCATCAGTGTAATGAATGGATTGAGCATCCAACTCTCTTTGCCTTTCAGGAGGTAGATTTGATGTGAACTGGGCTGTAAGCTTTTCTTGAAGACCTCTGCTCTGCATTAGATCTTCATACTCTTGAATTCTCCTAGCTTGTGCAGCAACCTCAGTAGCACTAACATTTTCAATGTCAATGGTCTCCTCATTCAAAGTTGCTTTTTCCTTATCAGTAGGATTCTCACTTGGAAGGTCTGTGAAGGACTCTGGAAGTGTATCATCAGCAGATAAGTCTACAAATGCAACCTTCTCAGTAGAAACATCAGAAGAAACATGTGAAGTAGTTCCTTTCTCTGCAATCTTCTCTGCAACCAATACTACTTCAGGTTCTGCGGATGATGAAGGAATTGGAACTGCTGATTCAACAGCAGGAGAAACATTCATCATTTCTGCATCATCAGTAACTTGAGCAGCAGCAACCCTAGCAGTCTCAGCCAAGTACAATCTTCTCCTCTTTCTTTGGAACTGAAGGGCTGTCTTTTGAGCAGTAGGTGAAGAAGCAGCAACTTTGTGAGCTGTAGGATACTCACAATCTCATAACATAGTGGTAATCATAGAATCATTCATAACCAAGATAGAATTTAGAGAGAGAAAGTAGAGAGAGGAAGAATGGAGCTTAGAGAGATAAACACAAAAAAGAAAATGAAATTAGAGAGAAAGAAAAGCTCACCCTCTCCCTTGAGGGAGAGGGTATTTATACTTACAAGGGGAAGGTAGAATGCCCGCTAAACCTATTCGGGCTGTGGACCGGACTACTATGTGGGTAAGAGACCCAGTCCGACCACCAACTAACCTATACTAATAAACGTAATATTTACAACGAGCCTAACCATTACATCAACAACTAGACTATTCTATATGTGAACGAGTCTTCATGTATTCTTCAGTTCCGGGTGACCACTCTATCTTTGTCTTCCGTGCTCTGCAAGACCGAACCTTCATTCACACTTAAGCTCGAGGTGACCTAACCTTCAACTGAGGTGACCGAACCTTCAATTAGGAAAAGTGAATTCCTAACAATCTCCCCCTAAGGGAGGTCACCGTAATAGGTCATCCTAAGGGAGGTCACCGTAAAATATTATTGTGAATATTCATAGGAGGTCGTCATAACGTTGGAGGTCACCCTTTTGAATCACTTGTAGAAGCTCTTCATCTTTCAATATGTTTGATATCCAAAATATATTTCATGAATGATATCAAACCAATTAAGCTCGGAAGTCTCGTGCTGATGATATGGTTTATAATTGTTGCGGCTCGTAAATGGTTGATTCTTCATGCTGACTTTGTGCAATCAGCAGATAACTCTTGACGACTTTGTTTGACAAGACGGATGTTCGTTTAAATAGGCTTTGAAAACATCGTCACATGATAAGTCCTTAAGTCATCTAAGAGTAAACCAATCAAACGTCTCTTAGTGATATAGTGATTTTTCTTTGTGATGTCATGCTCGCACCTTTTTGGAACATATGATCGGGCTCAATAATCATCATTATCTTTATCAGAGTTGTGGAAGCACAGTTGAGGCCCTTATGTTGATCATATTATTGTTGAGTTGTTGAGATTGAGGTGCGAACATGTGGTGATGAATTTCATTGTGGTACAATCCGCCTTTGTCACTTTAGTAACTGCTGATGGTGAAACGCCTTTCCACATGCCCATACATCTTGTTTGAAGCACACTCCATTTTGATGAATTAAGCACTATTCTCCTTGGTTGAGTAGATTTGGAGCGAATCCTTAAGATGTATGTATGGACATGTGGAACACGTGAGATGATGGTGAGTCATAAGTATATGTGAAGTAGAGGAAGCAGAAGGCATATATGCAGACTTAGAAGTTGGAGATGAAGCAGACGGCATATATGATAGTCCAGAAGAACTTGACTCCTGAGGTTTCCTTGTAGGTGTGGAGCCCACAAAGGCTGAATGAGTTGGAGTGGCAGAACGGAAAGGTGTGCGAACTTCATACTCAAGTGTCTTCAACTTGTTGTAAAGATCATCAACAGTGAGCATATCCAAGCCATCCTTTGTCTTTAATGCAATACTCACATGTAGCCATGAATCCGGAAGGGACCGAAGGAACTTAGCATTACAGTCTTCATTATCTGGTCTGGCTCCCAATTGTTTCAATTGAGAAAGAATCTTTTGGAACCTGTCATAACCTCCATGCAATCCCTCTGCTTCAGTGATGTTGAATTCTTGGAACTCCTGCTTCAACATGGACTTGCGCATTCTCTTAGACTCTTCATTACCTCCAAAACGAGCTTTGATCGATCTCCAGATATCCCTAGCATCATGCATGTTGTGAAAATCACCCATGTGATTATCCGGAATAGCCTGAAGAAGAATGGTTCGAACACGTTCTTCACGTTGAAGCTCAGCAATTTCTTCAGCAGATTCTGGCTCGAGGTAGTAGATTGCACCAGTTGCATCTTGTGCAGTCCTGCGAGCATTATTTCCTTTGAGAACTATCCTCCAGAGGTTAACATCAGCATTGGTGATCCAGTTATGCATCTTCATTGCCCACAGTTCATACTCATCTTTCTTCAAGTATGGGAACTTGGCATTGGTGTTGGTAAGGTTGAGTTGTGAGAAGGCTTGGGTCGTGGTGGTAACAGGACCAGGGGCATAGGACCATCAGCATCAGCTCCAGACATTTTATCTTGGTTGTAGAACAAAGAAAAATTGGTTCCTAGAAGTAATACAGAGACTCTCCCGAGGCTCTGATACCACTTGTTTAACTATGAAGACCTTGATAGATCTTGAGCTTCGAGTAGATCGTTAGCAATGTTATTGTAATCAACAACACTCTAATAGACAGTCTCTGTAATATATATTCTTGAAGCGGAAGTAGAATATATATTGTAACAACTTGAAAGAACAAAGATCCTCTATGGATCGTTAAAGATGAACTCAATGTTCTATTGATAATGTATGAAATCAGATGATACAAACGATGTACCTAGAGGTCCTTTTATAATGCAAGAACCCTAACCTCTATTACAAGATAATGTAACTAAATAAGATATTCGGTATATCTTTGTCTAAAATAAACTTGAGAAACATAAATAAGATTCAGCGGAAACAACTATATCCGCAGAAACAACTATCAGTAGGAACTAAAGTATGTTATCAGCAGCAAGTCAATCATCAGCAGTATCTTCATAATCAGCAGTAATATTCAGCAGAATCTTGACTTCAGCAGAATTCCCAACAAATTTACACAATTAGTCCCTTAAGTTTATAAAACTTATTAATTACATCATAATTCCACAATAATTACACAACAAGAACATAATTACTCAAATTTACCCAAAACACTTCTAATATCATTATTTACTCAAAACAACCTAAAGTTTCCAGAAATTACAATTTTAGCCCCTCCTTTCTAATTATTTCAATTTCACATAATAATTAACAAATAAATACATAATAAGTCCTTATAAATATGACAAACATCCAAACAATCCCCAAACTATTTTTACCACTTTTCTAACAGATTTATAAGAGTTCTAAATTAGTCCACAAGTTTTAGAAAATTAAAAAACACCCCCTTAACCACAAAACCAAATCGTTAATTACAAAAATTCCAAATCACAAACCCTAATTTTCCCAAAATCATTTTATCATCATTATACAATCATAATCATCATTTAATAACATTCAAATCTTGCAAACCCTAGTTCTCCAATTCATACGATTTATTTCATAATTATTTATATAATTCAATTTAATTAAAATCCACAAAACACATTAAGCCATCAAATAATTCAAACAACAATTTCTATAGGTTGATTACATGTCAAGGAAGTCCAGAAAAATTTAAGAATGTATCAAAAAAATCATTCTTGTACCATTCAAATTATTTCTCTTTTATTCATTTAATTATATACGAAAACAAGATAATTCCACAAATCGTTATATAGGCCTCCACAATTGTTACCAACATTTTTACATATTTATATACTGTATAAGAAGTCTACAAAAAATATAAATCATGCCCACAAAATTCGTATACAATTAATTAGATATTACACATATTTTTAGGGTTTTTAAGCACATAACAATTCGTACGCTTAGGTTTTCTTGCATGGGTCGATTTTACCAATTTTTATAGGTGTAATATGATTTATAGAGTGCAAGGAAAGTACCCCTTGAAGGCTGGAATGAAAGAACAAAGCTTGGGAATTTTTGTGTGCTCGGCTAAAAAATACGACCAAAATAAAATGCACGGCTTCACTCGATCAAACACCACCACAACCACTATTTTTCTAGGATGGATTAGACCCAGAGAAGGCTGGGAAAAATGGCTTGGACCTCCAAAAAAATTCTATGTGTCGAATGCAATTTTAGAGATGGTTTTGGAAGTTTTGTTTTTAATCGGTATTTACAAAATAAAGGGAATAAGATATGACGTTTTTATTTAGGAGATTATGATTGATTTAGGCCGAATTTTTGGTGCTAAATATGGGCCAAATTATAGCTTGCAATCTTTCCTAATTAGCTTGGTCATTATCTCTTAATTCCTTTTTTATTTAATTTACTTATGTTTAATTTTAAATTTTTGTACACAACATTTGATTTTGGTCCTCCTTGAACTCCTAGGCGTGGCCTAGTGAAATTTTATGGGCTCAAAATATTTTCTTAGACTTAACAAAATTAGTTTGTATAATGGTTAAATTATTTGTAGCCTTTAGGTATTTATTTTTGTAATTATAATGGTTTTTATTAAATTTTTAAAACTCCAAGGGCATTATGGTAATTTTCTAAAGATCAAAATTTTGGGTATTACAATTTCTTCCCCTCTAAAAAGAAATTTCGTCCACGAAATTGAAATGAGAATGGAATGGAAACGAAATGGACATATAACACATTATGCACATTGAAAAACTCAAACGGAATGAATCAGGTTGTAGAAGTCGTCGGAGCGAAACGAACACAGAGCCTTTCGATTACAGAAGTAGTCTTAACTCTGAAAAATCTTCTTCAGATTTCACAAACAAACTTCTCTTATCAGAGTTCACCACCTTGTATCTTTTTCCGGCGAATCAGAAGCCGACTTAATGAGTAGATATACATGGTAGACGACAAAAGTGCTCCTCACAAGTACCAACCGAAACAATTTAGGTAAGGAAATTCAATGATAGAAGACTTCGAATGATTAGTGATCATAAAGCACGTGACGAGGATTCCACCGTATTCAGATATCGAATGACGAAGGTGAGATAGACGGAGGGTAGAACGGATCTTAATAGTCTTACAAGTCTCGAGTAACCCAAACACCAAATATCTAATGCTTCTCAAACACTTCCTGAAATATCCTATGCTCACAATGAGGGTACGTCATATGATGTAAGTATTATCACTTTCGCGACCGCCATAATACCAGCATCACATGAGTATACCATCATGATGACCATACTTTATCTCAAGTCGTGAATAAGCAACTTAATAGCAAAATAACGATACTTATCTTATCAAAATAATCATCATCGATGGAATTTCACAGAAACGAAACTTACCATAAGCAACAGAAACAAACAGATCTATCATGACGAACAACCACATCAAAATTTTAAAAACTCCAACAAAAAGTCTTGACGATCATACGTTGAAACGAAATATTTAAAAAAGAAAACGTTTTAAAAGATCTGATTTAATACTTTAAGGTTGTAATTGACAATTTAAATGTATTTAAGAATTAAAAAAATGACCAATACAATAGTTTAGGGTTAATATGAAAATTTTATAAAGTTTTGGGTCAAAATGTAAATTATCTAAATTAAATATTAAAATGCCAACTAAAATTATTTTAAAGTTTATACTAAAATTTTTATATTAGAAGAAAATTTTAATGATGCTGAACTGCTACCTCGAAGGCAGGGTTGGAAGTGAAATCGTCGATTTGGCGGGTGGTAACCATCTGAAAGATCATAAACGAACCAACGAAAGAGATTAACGGTTAGGAATCAAAATATAAACGGAAAGAGGTCGAATCCGAAGGAAACCTAATGTCTACCCAATCCTCACAGGTCATAATAAGTCCTACAGGTCAAAACCTAGGCTCTGATACCACAATTGTAACACCTCAACCCGATAAAGGGTAAAGGCGTCACATTATGGTGTCATATCAGAACATACATACAAGAATAATACGCAAGCGGAAGACTTCATAATAATATAAGTCATGAACATCACGACTTAAAACATTACAAAATCCAACATATGTCCAAAGGAAAAGAAATAAGATACATAGCCCAACAAGAAAATCCAACACCCAAAATAAGCCCAAATCGAAAGGAAACTAAAGGGTAGGTCCACTATGCTCCTACTCTCAACACTCGAGCCCAAAATCCCAAAGCTATCTTGAGTACCTGCCACAGGGAAAAGAAATGCGACTGAGCTTAAAAAGCTCAGTGAACAGATATATATAAACAAAGCAAAAAGCATACAAAAAGAGAAGAGTCCAATGAATGTGCATAATGTATCATAAGTCCAACAAACGAAGCATAATAGAGATACCAAATATAGTCATAATAATCAGAATCGCAGAGTGCGTATCAACAAAGGCTTGTCTAACGAGATACTCGAATAGAGATAAGAACATAGGAAAGCCACGAGCCGACCTAACGAGATACTCGAATAGGTCTCCTACACATAATCATATATCCGTCAATTCATAGGGTGTACATAGAGGAGCGACCCCTAAGTACCAGAAGTGAAAGGGGTACAAGGCACGTACAGCCAGTCACTGTCTTCTCAAAACAAAACATAACCTAGGATGCATCCATACGCTCCCTGAAACAAAATACATATAACAGAATGGCCATAGGTGCACATAATCATATCATATCATAACAGAAGGGAACGCCGCGGACTAATCACACCGCCCCAGATAGTGTCATGCCACCGGTGCCTCGATGACACGCCCATGGTACCTCCATGAGTAGTTAGTAAACTCGGGCATCAAACAGAACATATCAAACAACAAAGCAAAACTATCCATAATCATAACAAAGCTCCCAGAGCATAACAGAACAGAATCTCACATGAAGAGATAGTAATCAGATCATCATATCAGAACTGATAGTAAACAGAATCATATCAATGATAATATCAAATGGATCAACGAATCATATCAAAGAAGATGAATCAAAGTTAAAGGATCGAAAGTCATGAGATCAGAACCCTTAATGAGATAGGGTAGAATATCTGTACCTTAATGAAAGCAAGCAAAAACCAAAGATGATCACAAAGGAAGATAACTACTCCCGCTTCACCGGATCTACACGAATATAATAATCAAGTATTACTTACAAGCTTATTTTAATCAAAGTGTTCTTTTAGGTTTTCTTTCCATATTTAGTAACTTTCTATTTTTAGCAGGTTTCCAAAATTAGTAAGTTTCCATTTTTAGAAAGTTTTCTTATTTAGTAAGTTTCCAAAAATAGCAGGTATTAACCTTATGATTTCTTTAAGTTAGATCATATATATATTTATAGAATTAAGGTTTATTATGGCTTATTGATATAGTCTAGGGTTTAATATGTCAACTTTCCAAGATTTAGGGTTTATAATGTAAATATGATAAAGTTAAGGGTTAATTATGCAAATATACCAAGTTACACAACATTTACACAAGTTATCCATAAATTCACATAATTTACTGATTAAACCCTTAAGTTAGCCAAATTTACACTTTACACCCTTAACATGCAATAATTACAATTTAAACCCTTATAAACATATAATTTACAGTTAAGTCCAAAAGAATTCCATAATTACCAAACAAGCACCACATTTTACCAAAATTCAGAATATGACATCAGATTATACACATAGTACTAAGCAGCCCCTCAGGTTTTGGAATTTACACAATTAGTCCCTTAAGTTTATAAAACTTATTAATTACATCATAATTCCACAATAATTACACAACAAGCACATAATTACTCAAATTTACCCAAAACACTTCTAATATAATTATTTACTCAAAACAACCTCAAGTTTCTAGAAATTACAATTTTAGCCCCTCCTTTCTAATTATTTCAATTTCACATAATAATTAACAAATAAATACATAATAAGTCCTTATAATTATGACAAACATCCAAACAATCCCCAAACTATTTTTACCACTTTTATAACAGATTTATAAGAGTTCTAAATCAGTCCACAAGTTTTAGAAAATTACAAAACACCCCCTTAACCACAAAACCAAATCGTTAATTACAAAAATTCCAAATCACAAACCCTAATTTTCCCAAAATCATTTTATCATCATTATACATTCATAATCATCATTTAATAACATTCAAATCATGCAAACCCTAGTTCTCCAATTCATATGATTTATTTCATAATTATTTATATAATTCGATTTAATTAAAATCCACAAAACACATATAAGCTATCAAATAATTCAAACAACAATTTCTATAGGTTGATTACATGTCAAGGAAGTCCAAAAAAATTTAAGATTGTATCACAAAAATCATTCTTGTACTATTCGAATTATTTCTCTTTTATTCATTTAGTTATATACGAAAACAAGATAATTCCACAAATCGTTATATAAGCCTCCACAATTGTTACCAACATTTTTACATATTTATATACTGTATAAGAAGTCTACAAAAAATATAAATCATGCCCACAAAATTCGTATACAATTAATTAGATATTACACATATTTTTAGGGTTTTTAAGCACATAACAATTCGTACGCTTAGGTTTTCTTGCATGGGTCAATTTTACCAATTTTTATAGGTGTAATATGATTTATAGAGTGCAAGGAAAGTACCCCTTGAAGGCTGGAACGAAAGAACAAAGCTTGGGAATTTTTGTGTGCTCGGCTACAAAATACGACCAAAAGAAAAGGCACGGCTTCACTCGATCAAACACCACCACAACCACTATTTTTCTAGGATGGATTAGACCTAGAGAAGGCTGGGAAAAATTGCTTGGACCTCCAGAAAAATTCTATGTGTCGAATGGAATTTTAGAGATGGTTTTGGAAGTTTTGTTTTTAATCGGTATTTACAAAATAAAGGGAATGAGATATGGCGTTTTTATTTAGGAGATTATGATTGATTTAGGCCGAATTTTTGGTGCTAAATATGGGCCAAATTATAGCTTGCAATCTTTCCTAATTAGCTTGGTCATTATCTTTTAATTCCTTTTTTATTTAATTTACTTATGTTTAATTTTAAATTTTTGTACACAACATTTGATTTTGGTCCTCCTTGAACTCCTAGGCATGGCCTAGTGAAATTTTATGGGCTCAAAATATTTTCTTAGACTTAAAAAAATTAGTTTGTATAATGGTTAAATTATTTGTAGCCTTTAGGTATTTATTTTTGTAATTATAATGGTTTTTATTAAATTTTTAAAACTCCAAGGGCATTATGGTAATTTTATCAAGATCAAAATTTTGGGTATTACAAGTAGTGTACCCGGTCAGTTTGTATACAATGGTAAGTAGAGTGTCGATCACTAAGAGTGAAACGTATTATCTAGTTATCCTAATCAGTATTTTAATATCTTAAGTTAGTTTTACAGCCTAATCTAACGCAAGGGGGTTCAGCCTGAAAGACTGGCATAGTTTGGTTATTACTAAACAGTAAATTAAACTAATGAGCACGAATCAGCGAATAGCATACACGTACACAGATAGATAATAGAGACTATAAGAAGACCTGTCCTGATAATTAAGTAGCTTGTCACTTGTTTTATTGCTAGTTTTATATGAAGTGTATATAAATTAACCCTATCTCGTTGGTTTCATTATATCGGCGAGTAAACCCTTAATGATTACTTATGACTATCCTATTTATCCAAAGACGTCAGATTAAATAGGTGAGGAAGGGGCCTGGCGACCCAAGCAATGCTCAGTTAGACACAGAGGTTATCAAAGCACTAATATAAATTCACCAATGACATCAAATATATAAACTTTAATTGATGGGAAAGAAATTTTAAGGCGGGCATATGATTTTCTGCAGTCACATACTACCGACCATCTATCCTGATGAATTAAAGCTTACTATTACAATAAACAAAACTACTTAATGAATTGAATACATGCAGGACCTTCTTACATCTCTATTATCTTCGGTTGTGGTGTGTCTTGTGTTGCTTGTTCGTCTGAATTCGGCTCCTTAGGATTATGTTGCACACAAAATTCGTCTAGGTCTTGGGTTTTCTGTCTGAAGGCTCGATGCGGTGCATTAAGTAAGTAGATGCGGCGCATCGACTTAACTAAGGGTCCAAGATTAGTATATTCTGGAATATTCGTACACCGTCTTCAGATGCGGCGTAACTTGATCTTGTATGCGGCGCATGTCCTTCAGTTGTCTTGGATTGTATCTGGCCAAGTCTTGATAGTGATATGCCGTATGTTAGAAGTGTAATGCGGCGTATCTGGAGTAGAACGAGCTTGATCTTCTTCTTTGACCAAACTTTCATATGCGGCGCATGAGAGAATTACATGCAGCGCATTCTTCAAAGTCAGGGGCAATGGTCTTCGAATTCATCTAAGTATGATATTGCGGCGTATCTGTTGAGTGAGATACGGCGCATCTTCTGGATTTCAGTAGACTTTTGATATCTCGCTTGTTTTGCTCCATAGTTATTCCAAAATTGCCAAGTTTCATCTATTACTTGTTTTTACTTGAGAATCAATAAAGTAACATTAAAGCATAGATTCTCATAAATAATTAAATAAAACAAGTCAAATAAATAGGATAAATGATGATAATAAATTGTACTTATTTGAGTTTATCAATCTCCCCTTTTGATATGGTATATTTTGTCTCCAAGAGCAACCCATCTTGCCCCCCCTCCCCATATACATTGGGTCATAATTAACAGGCCAAAAACCATTTTGAAAGTAAATGCTAATAGGTCTCTTAAATGGTCTAGCAACATGTCTCTTCCAACCAGCAGGAATAGGTCTACCAGTAGAAACTGGCTTACCGGCAAGAACTGACTTACCAGCAAAAACTGGTTTATCAGCAGGATTAAGTCTGCTGGTTTTCACATGTTTTGTTGTAGAATAAATGGAGGTATTTCATTAACATTATTCCACATTGGTCTAGGTCTCTGTTGGTCAGCACACACACCCATTCTTTTCTCATGAAAATCACAACCCTTAATAAGATGATAAGAACTACCACAAACAAAACAAGTTTTCTTTCTAGACGATTTGTTCATAACAGGAGATGTCTTATTACAAACAAATTTATTAAAACCAAAACCAGAAACTGAATTGTTTTTCACAGAATAAAAAGAATTGTCTTTCATAGAATTAAAAGATAAATCTTCAAAAGAAGTTGTCTTTGAAATAGATTCATCAGCAGCAACTCTTGGAGAGAAGTCAACAGACTTGTATGAGGACTTGGGTGAGTGCTTGGGTGAGTCAGATTTGTCACTTGAATCACAGCTGGAAAAATTATTGGTCTCTGATGTCTTGTCACTGAAACAATGTTAGGATCATAGTTTTCAACTATTCAGTCAAGTCTCGGTCATTTCAATAAATGTAATAGGTTGCTAGTTTTACTTATTTAATCATGTAACGTCTAGTACTCGTATGACTAGACTAAGGGTTTAAGTTTAAAGTCCAATGGGCCTATAAGCCCACACGTTTTGTAAGAAGAAAGGAATCCTAGGGTTGCCCTAGGATTGTCCTATAAATAGGACATAACATGTAACCTTTCTTCTTGGTTGTTCATTTCATTCAATAAAGAAACTCTTGCACTTTTTCCTTTCATATTGATTTGTTCAACCAATTCTTTTCTTAACCTCTTTCTCTTATTGAATACTTGTGGAATCATAATATGGGAACCTAACAAGTGGTATCATTCACTAGAAGAAGGTATAGGTTTGTAGTTTTGTGTTTTACGCCTCTCAAAACTCTTTTTTAGCTCGTTAAATACAAAAAGTGTAACACCCCAACCCGATAAGGGCTAAAGTATCACATCCTGGTGTCATATCAGAACATACATACAAGAATAATACGCAAGCGGAAGACTTCATAATAATATAAGTCATGAACATCACGACTTAAAACATTACAAAATCCAACATAAGTCCAAAGGAAAAGAAATAAAATACAAAGCCCAATAAGAAAATCCAACATCCAAAATAAGCCCAAATCGAAAGGAACTAAAGGGTAGGTCCATTATGCTCCTACACTAAACACTCGAGCCCAAAATCCCAAAGCTATCTTGAGTACCTGCCGCAGGGAAAAGAAAATGCGGCTGAGCTTAAAAAGCTCAGTGAACAGATATATATAAACAAAGCAATAAGCATACGAAAAGAGAAGAGTCAAATGAATGTGCATAATGTATCACAAGTCCAATAAACGAAGCATAACAGAGATATCAAATATAATCATAATATTCAGAATTGCAGAGTACGTATCAACAAAGGCTTGTCTACCCGAGACACTCGAATAGACATACGAAATATGAGAAAGCCACGAGCCGACCTACCCGAGACACTCGAATAGGTCTCAAACACATAATCATATATCCGTCAATACATAGGGTGTACAGAGAGGGGAGACCTCTAAGTACCAGAAGTGAAAGGGGTACAAGGCACGTACAGCCAGTCACTAAGTCAAACATATCATATCCAACATATACCTAGGATGCATCCATACGCTCCCTGAAACAGAATACATATACAAGTAACAGAATGGCCATAGTGTGCACATAATCATATAATCATATCATAACAGAAGGGAACGCCGGGGACTAATCACACCGCCCCAGATAGTGTCATGCCACCGGTGCCTCGATGACACGCCCATGGTACCTCCATGAGTAGTTAGTAAACTCGAGCATCAAATAGAACATATCAAACAGATCATATCAAACAGCAAAGCAAAGCTATCCATAATCATAACAAAGCTCCCAGAGCAATAACAGAACAAAATCTCACATGAAGAGATAGTAATCAGATCATCATATCAGAATGGATAGCAAACAGAATCATATCAATGATAATGAATCAAAGTTAAAGGATCGAAAGTCATGAGATCAGAACCCTTAATGAGATAGGGTAGAATATTTGTACCTTAGCACATGAAAGTAAAAGCCAAACAAAGCAAAAGCAGAAACTGAGTCACTCATTCTTCACCGGCTCTACACGAATTAATAAGCAGTATTACTGACGAGCTCATTTTATTTTAGGTTTTATTTCCATTTAAGGCAGCTTTCCATATTTAGTAACTTCCATATTTTAGTAACTTTCTATTTTAAGCAGGTTTCCAGAATTAGTAAGTTTCCATTTTTAGAAAGTTTCCTTATTTAGTAAGTTTCCAAAAATAGAAAGTATTAACCTTTTAATTGCATTAAGTCTTAAAATACTCATTTTATACATTTAGGGTTAATTTTGGATTATTATCTTAGTTTAGGGTTAAGTATGACAACTTACCATAATTTAGGGTTTATATTGTAAATATAGTAAAGTTAAAGGTTTAAAGTGAAAATATTGCAAGTTCTCAACAATTTACACCAGTTACCCATAAAATAATATTATTTACAGTTTAAACCCTTAAGTTAGCCAATTTTACAATTTATACCCTTAACATGCATAATTTACATTTTAAGTCCTTATAATTGCATAATTTATAAACAAGTCCAAGAGAACACCACATATATCAAACAAACACATTATTCTACCAAAATTCAGTATACAACATCAGATCTAACATATAATGCCATTTAGCCCCTCAACTTATAGAATTTACACATTTAGTCCTTTAAGTTTACAAAACTTATTTATTTAATCATAATTTCATAATAATTACACATTAGCCCCACAAATACTCAAATTTACACAGAATACTCTTAGTATCATTATTTACTCAAAATAACCTCAAGTTTCCATAAATTACACTTTTAGTCCCTCACTTTCTAATTATTCTAATTTCACATAATAATTAATTAATAATTACATAACAAGCCCTTTTAATTATGAAAAAAATCAGCCGTGCTATTATTTGTTTAACTTGATAACAGATGTGCTATTAGGTAATGTATAAATAATTAATATTATTTGTATTTAGGTTTTTTTTGCTGCACGTTGAAGGAAGAAGACGATATGTAGTATATGCATACATGTATTGTGTGCTGGCTAATCTGAGGATTTAGTGCTTCTGTTTCGTCAATTTCCACCTCCATTGCCACCCAAACACACCGAATGAGTGTGTGTGTGTGTGTATGTGAAAGAGAAAATAGAGACTGATGATCAGCGGGAAATGAAAGAATAAGGAAAGCGAGTGTTTGGGACTAATGGGATATATGGCGGCGGGTTGTTTAATTAGGCTAGAAGCATGGACGGAGCTTATCAAGGGCAAGAGGTGGCCCCACTAAGCTTTATATTTTGTAGTTTTGTACATAATTTCTAAAAAAAATAGTATAAATGTAAAATAATTATAGGTTTGGCCCCCTCAAAATTATTACGACTACATTTCGGCCCCTCCAATAACATTGCTCAAGCTCCGTCCCTGGCTAGAAGGTAAGGTTCGTTAGAGCACAAGGTGCAACAAGGAGCTCAAGCTCTTCATTTGAGGCCACGGCTACCGTGCCACATCACCCTAAATTCTCTTCACCAACAACTAACCTCCAACTTACTCATTTAAAGCCCACCATTTAAAAGTTTATTCTTTTTGTTCATTTCATTAAATAATACAAATAATAAAAAAAACATTTTTTATAAAAAAAAAAAAAAAAAAAAAAAAAAAAAAAAACAAACACTAAAATAAAAAAAAAAGAAAAAAAAAAAAAAAAAAAAAAAAAAAAAAAAAAAAAAAAAAAAAAAAAAAAAATCTAACTGCTGTAATAAAGAAAAAGAAAAATCAATCCTTAGCCCACTACACAATGGAACAAAGAAAAACATGTATAATATCAAGCCCATTTCCACGGTTCCACACTTCCACTTGGCCCAAATATAACAAAAAATAAAATAAAATAAAATAAAATAAATAAATAAATAAATAAAAATAAAAGGTCTTCTTCTCCATGTACCTGCAAACACATAGTCACACACACTACAAAATTGAAAAACCAAAAATAGAAAAGAAAAAAGGGTAAGAAAAAGGAACGTTTATATTTAAATTGGGTCCCACTTGTCAGAGATTTTACCTCGTCGTGTAGACGAGTAAGTGGGAAACGGCGAGTTGCAACGAGGGGGGTCCGGTGCAACAATGAGCTCGGCGAGGCTCCAGCGTGGCACGACGAGTTGCACCTTGTGCTCTTACACCCGCTCACCTAGTTGCCGTCAAGTCACCTCTATAGTTACCTTAACTTACTTACAAAATTTAAAACGTAAACGTACAAAATTAAAAATGTAAATGTACGAAATAAAAAACGTAAACTTAAAACATTACATAACTTCGAATATTAAAAATAGTACATAAACTTCGAATATTAAAAATACTACATAAACTTTGATATTAACATCAGTAGTCCAAACTCCACTTAGCTTTGATTGCCACCCTTATCTCGTCCGTTATTCTGCGTGCTTCACCGTTAAAATGTTCATACGGCTGCATATAGAACATTAAGTCTTTTTGCCTTATTTTATACTCTTGCACTTCCACCGCCTTCCTTTCGATCGCCGTAAACTCAGTTCTTCCACCGCCTTCTTTTTATTGTCATATACTCAGCCCGTTCTTGCATCTTTTTTCCATGGCACGTTCGTTATACTGTGTGTAACACCCCCAAATTCGGGTTCTAGCGGAAGCATACATGCATTGGAGTGCTACGAAGTTGGTATCACAACACAAGGAACAAATAATGGTTTTTATTTCATTTATAGGAAATAAGAGTTTTCATGTAAGACATAAAGTTTGCATGATATAAAAATTGTGCGGAAATAGGCCCATAAAATAATTGAAGTAGTCCCCAAATGTTCATCAGAGTCGCCTATGACCATGCCCTTGCCAAGCGCCTTCAAATAGACAGCTAACGCCTTAAACCTGAGAATACACGCTAAAGGTCAGCTTACGCTGGTGAGTTCATAGAGTTTAAGTTACAAAAAAACAGTTGGGACGTGAAAAGTTTTAGTGCTATGTGTGACTAGGGAGGCGTAGACATACATTCCATACTTTCACAATTCCATACAATCGTACTCATACTCATACTAGTTTACCACCTTTCGAGAAGGCGGAGGGTCAGGTGCGAGCGGGCCACATCTCGACGGTACACTAGTCGGGATCACTAACAGTAAGCGACCACCCATTACTGCCCCGAACTAGGCCGTAAGTAGAGTCTATTCCAAAGTAGGGTATCGCCCTAGCTTTAGGTCAACATCTACTATTGTCTACCCTTAATTAGTCCACACGTATAGCAAAACAATTTGTAGTAGGTCCAAGTAAAATAGTTTGAGCTAGAAAGCTCTCATATAAACAGGCAATCACATAATGCCTTCAAAAACTTAATTCAATACTTCAATAAATTACTCAATCAATCATTCAATCAATCAATCAATCAATCATTCAATTCGTTCACGTACTCAAGTAAGCAATCATTGCATTTAGTAAAAGAGCATGTATTCTCCCC
Source organism: Artemisia annua (assembly GCA_014162995.1). Classification (NCBI taxonomy): domain Eukaryota; kingdom Viridiplantae; phylum Streptophyta; class Magnoliopsida; order Asterales; family Asteraceae; genus Artemisia; species Artemisia annua. Next base: position 60,661 of record LBNU01035527.1, read on the forward strand.
CAAAAATAGCTATGAAAACTTATTTAAAAGAAGGGGGCTATGAACTCACCTTAGCCACAGCAATTCATGAATCACGACCGACACAACTTGGCATCAAGAGTAAATCACAACAATATCCCAAAGATTGGTACGAAACCGACGAAGTCTTCAATAAGCAAGGCTTATCCCAATACGTACTCCTCAGCGACGAACCAAATCTTCCATAAGATAATTACTCTCATGTATTACCCAAATCTTACGTCGTCAACTCTTTCGTTATCCGTTCGATAGTGTTTGTGTTTGCGTTTGGTATCATTGTGTGTGTGTGTGTGGTGAGAACACGACATATATTCAAGTGAACTCACGCCAAAACTTAATACAAGCGAAGTCACCAAGAATCGAGACAAGACTCGAGAGTACTCACACCAAAAGGTGAATGACGTTCGACTTCAATCAAAACGAGTCAAAACTCAATACGAAACATCCGGGTCATACTACATAATCCATCCAAAATCAATCATACTTAAATGGTCTACTAGGTCAACCTTATGGTCAAGATCAAACCTCAAGTAACCAAAACTTAACAAGGGAAATCGTACGAATTATAGGATACTTATCGTATTTGCTAATACGATATTCCAACAATTCCATCAATGTACTTGTTAATTCATAGTTAACTCATACTTAGTAAAGGTATGGTAAGTCGTAGGATGGGTCACCCATTAATATTCTCCCTCGACACGCTCGTTGTATACTAATTGAATTTAACAACTCAACTAGTTCGTTAATCGTGTCAAGTGATAATATTAATACCAACCAATCCGTAACTCGACATCAAGGTAATCTAAACCTCAAGTTTCCTAAAATGGGTAAGTCTCGATAAACGTGTCCTCGAAACGATTAGTAACCCATATATTTCCACATTAAATCTTGTTTCGTTTATTATTTCTAATAATAATTATTAGATAACGTATTCGCCGTTATTTAACGTTCTCTTATTAATCTAGAAATATTAACGAACGTTGTCAACGTTTACTAATACTTCTTATTAATCTCGTAAACATCATATAACTTACTTTAACGATCTCTAGCTATTATTATTAATATTATTAATTCGTAAATATGAAATAACGACTATTAATCGTTACTAAATATTTAAAGTTAACTATATATAGGTATATATATATAAAAACTTGCGTCACAATCACTTAGTCAATATTTATATTTTCCACGGGTTATATCCGTTTCGAGTCACTTTTATCACGAGTCAAATAGTCAACATCATTGATATAAAGTCATTTTGGCTCGTCGAGGTCACTCGGGACTAGAAAGTCTCGATGACACCCGACACGGCTCAACAACCATATCACATAACCAATATCCGAAATCATGACTTTATCAATAACCAATTCTTACTTCCCGTCACTATATTTCCCGTCACCGACATCACCAATAACCTTACTCACGACTACCACTTATCTTAACATCAATAGTTATGCCGAGACCTCTATGGTCTCGACTCTATCTCACGGCTTAACTAGACAACCAAACGGACTCTTGGTCCACGGTCAACAACAACAACGGCTGACAACAACACAACAGCAGTAGCAACCACAAAATTCAACACGACAAGAACATCAACACTGTCCAGATCCACAATAGCACTTAAACCACCAAAACTAAATCTGAACTAACTACTCCCAACCTAAACCCATAACCAAATCCGAATAACAAACACGAATAACCACAAGAATTCACATAGGCCGTGAGTCTAGGACTCACGGCGTCCCTTACTCACGACCCCAGTCACAATCAAAATCCACAAACTTGAATACGAAACCGTCCTTTCCATCTCGTTCATGATTCAACATCAATTCATCTCTCTCTCACTCGAACACTTCGGCTAAATTCTTGGCATTCCTTACTGTAGTCAAGCGGTCTTCACTAATGAATGGGACCTCGAATCCCTTCAAAGGAGTCGACCGACTACTGGCCCATATCGTTCTCAAATTCCATCTCCTGACGAAATTCGTCAAATTCTCGGGTTGGAGCGTACAACTACAACCCGCAAAATCAAATCTCGCAATGTGTCTGTCACTGCGAATCAAATTCTTTTGAATGATCTAAACCCCACCATGAGGCGTTGGGAAGAACTCATTCGCGAGAATGCTTTCGGTACCGGAGGCCACCGGGACCATCTCCCAGCATGCCTTGCGCACATGTTGTATTGTATTAATGTCGAGCATCAATACAATTTGGCTTATTTCTTTATCAAAAGAATTGATTGTGCAAGGAAGACACCAAAAGCGAATCTTCCGTATGGCATGTTTCTCACTCGTCTATACCGTTATGTGATTCGTACTTACGATGATCTTGACGAAAGTATATACGAGGCCATTACGCCTACTCTTCGTCCTCTCGCTCTCAAAACCACTAGACGGACTCGTAGTGATAAAGGGAAGTCTCGTCGTCATAGCTATCATGGCTTATCTTCAAATCAAGAGGACGATGACGAGACCGAGGAAGATGATCCACGAGCAAGTACCTCTCCCTTTACCACCTATGAGGAAAGTCTAGAGGATATCGTCTTTCCCGGTTCTCAATCTCCATCCCCTCCTCATACTACCGAAGGACTCCATACAACCCAAAAGGAAATTCTTCAACGACAACGAAGCATGCATCAAGAAATGCGAGGAGGATTCCAAGCAATCGGCAAGACACTCAAGAACATCTTCGGGAAGAAGAAGAGATAGATGTAGATTTTATTTTGGTGTTTGATTTTTATGTGCTACTTGAATTATGATTTGTGTAGTTTATTCTAACTTTTTTTTGGATACATTTGATACTTATTTGGTTGATACTTGGTTAGCTTATTATCTACTCTTAAGTACTATGTTCTTTTTACTAGTTTGCATGCTTAAATGTTTAGCCTACAATTATATTTATGTTTATATATGTTGCATGCATGCTACCAAATGAACCAAAAACTAATATAAAATTCCAAAATAGAGTTTGATTAGTTTGCTGCAAGAAAATACCATCTTTTAAGAAAAATTTTCAAAATTTTGAAAAAAAATTTTCGTCAGATGGGCGGCACCCTTAATTCATAAGGGCGGTACCCTTAATTTTAAGGGGACCGGCCTTGAATTAAGGGTACCGGCCCCCATACAGTAATTTTTACTGTTTTCTTTTGCAACTTGTGACTTCTTTTTGCTAGTCTCAGCTATTATTTCCCTATCAAACTAAACAGATTTTGGAATAAAACCTTTCAAGTTCAAATTAATACCCTTTCTAAACATGTTTTCATCTTTATAAGTCCCATGCATGTTTACTTCCAATCCATCATCCTCAAAACATTCTCAACCTCCATTAACAACCATCAAACTCAACTAATGGCAAGAGACAAAAACTTGTCATAATCCCTCCTAAACAATTGTTTATTGATCTCACTCAAGAAGACAATACAACTCCTTCTCCACAAAAACCGTGCTCATCTCCAAGTGCTCCTAATGCACCATCAAAAACACCTTCCACACATGCAACCTCAACATCTTCCTTACCATCCACATCCTCCATCAATGACTATATCAACAACCACCTATCACCTCCACCAAGAATCTCACATCCACCACCAACAAATGACCATCCATCCCTTGACATTACTCTAACAATGTCACCATTCACCCCACTAGATGCTCGTTTCTCACCACCACCACCAAATAACCCTCCAACCTACAACCCCGTCCCATGGAGCTTACTTGAAGCTCATGGTGACACTTGCCTATGTTGCATCCATAACCGAACCATCGTATTTGGACTAAGAGACGAAATTCACTACATGTTCTCACACCTTGAGAACTTGTTACAACCAACCAACCAACCCACAAACACAACTCCTCCACCATCAACAACAAACACTCCTCCACCACCTCCATCAACAAACACTCCTCCACCATCTCCATCTCCACTATCACCATCTCTCCCACAAGTTTAGACATACATGGGGGTTATTAAATAAATTAATTTTAAAGCATTTTGGGAGGAAGCTCAATGAGGAGCTTTATATTAGATGTTTGGTTTATTAGTAGCATGTTGTTTACCTTGCTTGTACTAGTAGCATTTTATGCTACTTTGTTGTATCTTTTAATTTTATTAATGAATATGATTATGCTTTCCTATTCTCTTGCATGTTTATATAATATATATATATAATATACTATATAATATATATTATTATTATATATATATATATATAGATATTTATATATATATATATATATATATATAATATATATATATATATATATATCATATAATATATATATAGACGATGCCAAAAGAATAGGAAGCCTAATCAATAATTTCCATTAAATAAAATTAAAAGATAACAACAAAAGTTTCATAAAAATGCCCCCCCTTAACTAGTACAAGCCAAAGGTAAAACAACATGCTAACTATAAACCAACATCTAAATATAAACCCCCTCAATTGAGCTTCCCCTCCCAAGAATGCTTTAAAATTAATTATTAAATAACCCCCATGGTATTTCTAAACTGTGGGGAGAAGGTATAGTGGAGATTGGAGATGGTGGGAAGAAGTGTTTGTTGATGGAAGGTGGTTAGGAGAGCTGTAAATGTTGTTAAGATAAAGAGAGAGAAAGTTGTGTTTTGTGGGTTGGTTGGTTGGTTGTAACAGGTTCTCGAAGGTGTGGAACATGTAGTGAATTTCGTCTCTTAGTCCAAAATACGATCGGGTTTCGGTTAGGATCACATAGGAAGTGGTCACCAATGAGCCTTTCCCAAGTAAGGCTCCATGGGACGGGGGTTGTAGGTTGGAGGTTATTTGGGTGGTGGGTGGTGAAAACGAGCCCCATCTAGCGTGAGGTAAGGTGACATTGTTAGAGTATGTCAAGGATGGGATGGTCATTTTTGTGGGTGATGTGAGAATTTCCTGGTGGGAGGTGGATAGGTGGTTGTGTGATATAGTCATTGATGGGAGGATGTGGATGGGTAAGGAAAATGTTGAGGTTGCATGTGTGAAAGGTGATTTTTTGGATGGTGCCCATTAGGACTTGGAGAAATGAGCCCATTTTTGTGGGAGGAAGGATTGTTTGTCCTTCTTTTGAGTGAGAAAATCAATAAAATTGTTTAGAGGGAATATGACAAGTTTTTGTCTCCTTGCCCATTATTTGAGTTTGATGGTTGTTAATGGAGGGTTGGGAAATGTTTTGAGGATGATGGGGATTGGAAGTAACATGCCCCATGGGGGACCTTATAAAAGGATAAACATTTTAGAAAGGGGTATTGAATTTTGAACTTTGGAAAAGTTTATTTTCAAAATCTCTGTTTAGTTGATAGGGACAATAATAGCTGAGACTACAAAGAGTCACAAGTTGCCAAGAAAACAGTAAAAAAATTACTGTATGGGGGGCCGGTACCCTTAATTCAAGGCGGTCCCCTTAAAAATAGGTACGCCTTATGGAATTAAGGGTGGCCCGCCCCATCTGACGAAAATTTTTTTTCAAAATTTTTGAAATTTTTCTTAAAGACTGGTAAAATTCTTTTCTTGCCCCAGCCAAAAATAATAAAACTCATTTTGGAATTTTATATCTAGTTTTTGGTCATTTGGTAGCATGCCATGCCAACATATATAAACATTAATTAATATATTGTAGCTAAACATTTACAATGCAAACTAGTAAAAAGAAACATAGTACTTAAGAGTAGATAATAAGCTAACCAAGTCAGACAGTCCCAATAAGTCCAGGCCCACATGGCTCTCCCAAAAAAAAGTTTAAATAAACTTACACAAATCCCCATAATTCACAACTAGCCTAAAAATCAAAACACCAGAAAAATAAAATTACATCTATCTTCTTCTTCCGCCGAAGATGTTTTGAGTGTCTTGCGATTGGCTTGGAATCCTCCTCGGCATGTTCTTGATTGCATGCTCTCGTTGTCGGGTTGAAAGAATTCTTTTGGGGTTTGCTATGGAGTTTCGGTAGCTCGATGAGCGAGGGGAATGGAGATTGAGAACCCGGGAAGACGATATCCTCCGTTAACATTCCTCCCTCCAGATAAGGGGTGGTGAAAGGAGAAGGTTTTTTACTTGGCCTTCGTGGATCATCTTCTCGGCTTCCTGTTCCCGTATCCGTCCTCGCCCCCGCGCGCGCCTTGCATCTTTGATATGAATACTATATATATATTGCTTGTCTACTAAATATTTTTTGCAAGAACCTCCATATCTCGACTCCACTTACAACCTCACTTTTCATAGTAGACGACTTCTCCAGATGGACTTGGGTCTACTTTCTACATTCTAAAGACCAAGCTCCATCCATGATAGTCACTTTTCTCACTAAAATTCAAGTTCAGTTGCGAAACACAGTCAGAATCGTCAGATCAGATAACGGAACTGAATTTAAGAATCAAACTCTTCGGGATTATTTTGAGAAGGTAGGTATTGTTCATCAAACTTCAATTGCTCGGACTCCAGAACAGAATGGTGTGGTCGAAAGACGAAACCGTACTTTAGTGGAAGCCGCTCGAACGATGCTGATCAACGCACAACTACCAGACTATCTTTGGGCAGAGGCCGTCTCAACTGCATGTTACACCTAAAACCGATGTATGATCAATAAGAGGCACAACCGAACTCCATATGAACTTGTCCACAAACGGAAGCCCAATATTCAACACTTTTCATGTATTTGGTGCACTTTGTTACCCGAACAACGATCGTGATGACTTTGGAAAGCTCAAAGCTAAGGCTGATGTTGGTATATTTATTGGTTACTGTGAGAATTCTAAGGGATTTCGGATCTACAACCGTCGGACCAGAGAAATTCAAGAGACCATACACGCTAATTTTGATGAGCTCACTGATATGGCTTCTGAGCGCAACAGCTTAGGACCCGAACTCAACCGTTTAAACTTCCCAGATCCTTCAGTTGAACCTTTACCTTTAACCCGTCAAGAATTGGAAACGTTGTTCACACCACTGTTTGATGACTCTTTTGAGCCTCGTGCACAGAATGTGTCCACCGATTCCGCTGCTCAACCCGTCACTACTCAAGTGCCTGATACATTCGTTACTACAACTACTGTAGAAACTGATGCACCCTCAACAGAATCACCAACAGCTTAGGAATAGACTGATTACAACTCATGCAATGCACCTGAAGATCTAAACCAACAAGAAGTACCCGAACCTACAAATTACGATCCCAATGCATTCTTTAATCCGTTTGCGCCGACTACCAACTTTTCTGATATACCAGATTCATCAACACGGAATTTGGAATCGACTAATGTGCAGCAGTTCCATAACCCTCATCCCTCTACACATCATTGGACTCGTGACCATCCAATTCTCAACATTATTGGTAATCCACAAGCTCCAGTGATGACTCGACAAAAACTTCACTCCGATGCCGAACATTGCATGTATGCTCTAACCGTTTCTCAAGCCGAACCAAAAAACATTAAAGAGGCTATGACGCATGACAACTGGATAGAGTCAATGCAAGAGGAATTCGACCAATTCAAAAGACTTGAAGTCTGGGAATTAGTTGAACGGCCGGACGGAGTTTATGTGATTGGACTTAAATGGATTTGGAAGAATAAATTGGATGCAGAAGGTAATGTCATCAAAAACAAATCTCGGTTAGTAGCTAAAGATTATAGTCAGGAGGAAGGAATCGACTTCGAAGAATCTTTCGCACCCGTGGCTAGACTTGAAGCAGTACGAATTTTTCTGGCATACGCTGCTCACAAGAACATGACCGTGTACCAAATGGACGTCAAAACAACATTTCTAAATGGTCAGTTACGTGAGGAGGTATACGTCAGTCAACCGGAAGGATTTGTGGACCCAGAGCACCCGAACCATGTCTATCGACTTAAGAAGGCTCTGTACGGTCTCAAACAAGCCCCAAGGGCATGGTATGACAAACTTACTGCTTTCTTACTTGCTAATGGTTTTACCAAAGGCCTAATAGACCCAACTTTGTTCATCCAAAAACACGGGGAAGATGTTTTAATTGTACAAATATACGTGGACGGCATTATTTTTGCATCTACAAACAAAAAGTTTTCTAATGCTTTTGCAAAATTAATGAAACTTAATTTTGAAATGTCAATGATGGGTGAACTTACGTTCTTTCTCGGACTACAAGTTCATCAATCTCCCCGTGGAATTTTCCTAAGTCAATCAAAATATGCTCTTGAAATAATTCGGAAACATGGAATGACCAGTTGTGACACATACAATACCCCAATGAGCAATACTACTAAGTTAGATGCGGATTTACATGGAAAAGCTGTAGACCCCACAAAATACCGCAGTATTATTGGGTCGCTCATGTATCTAACCGCTAGCCGACCAGATATTGTATTTGCTGTATTTATGTGCTCCCGCTATCAGTCGCGTCCTACTGAACGCCAACTCAATGAGGCTAAGAGAATCCTTCGATACGTGAAAGGAACCATCCATATGGGGATCTGGTATCCGAAGGATTCTGGTTTTGAACTAATTGCTTTTTCAGACGCTGATCATGCAGGATGTATGGATACACGCAAAAGTACTTCTGGTGGCCTCCAGTTTCTGGGAGATAAACTTGTGTCTTGGCAATCTAAGAAGCAGGACTGCACTTCACTCTCATCAACCGAATCAGAATATGTGGCTATGGCTGCCTGCTGTGCTCAAATCATTTGGATGCGTACACAGCTGATGGACTACGGCTACTCGTTCGAAAAGATTCTGATGTACTGTGATTCCAAAAGTGCCATCGCTATTTCCTGCAACACGGTTCTCCATTCAAAGTCTAAGCACATCGATCTCCGATATCATTTCATCAAAGAGCACGTCGAAAAGGGTACAGTAGAGTTATACTTCGTGGGTACTGAATACCAATTGGCTGACTTGCTCACCAAACCTTTGCCACCGGCTAGGTTCACTGAACTTGTTCACCGCATTGGTATGAAGTGTTTGACTCCGGATGATTTAAAATCACTTCTTGAAAACAATTGATGAAGTCAAAGGCTAAAACTATCTTTTGTAAATATTTATTCAAAAACAAAAATACAAAATTGAAAAATCATAAAAACCAAAAGAAAAAATTGAAAAACGACAAAAATCACAAAAATATTTTCTTTTATTTGTTTATTTTCTTCTATTTTATTTTCTTTCACTTATTCAACAAATGCAAGCACACGATCTCGTTCAACATTGTGGCAGTACCTCCTACTTCATTCATAACTTTTGAGATTGTTGGGAATAAAATGATCAAGACAAAGAGCCTGCCAGTTTTGCTAAAAGGTACTGCCAGAGTATGAAGAGCCTGCTAGTTGTCTGATCAAGTTTATGAAGATGAACTGCCAGTACCTTCTGCTTCATTTACAATTTTTGAGGTACTTGGAGATGATACAAAAGCCATATTCCCTGAGCTTGACCCAGAAGTCTTCTTTACCTCATGATCTACTATTTTGAAATTGTTGTAGAGATCATTGAGACTCATTTGATCAATGTCTGGCTTGTTTTTCCAGACAATGACATGCATGGACCATTCAGCAGGTAGACTCCTAAGAAATTTGGAGTTGAGATCTTCTTGAGTTATCATCACTTCATGAACAGCTAACTGTCTTGAAAGCTTTTGAAGTCTATTAAACATACTGTCTAAAGACTCATTTGGTGTGGATGTGAAGTTTTCAAATTGTTGTTTGAGAAAGGTTTTCTGTGTTTTCTCGGTGGCATCATTTCCACCAAACCTAGCAACAATAGCTTGAAAAAGGGATTTAGCATCTTTGTACTTGTTAAAGATTAGAAGCTGATCATTTGGAATGGTCATCAAAAGCATACTCCTTGCTTTGAGATCTTTTCTCTTCTGAATCTTCTCTTCTGCAGTTGATGGGGTTGTTTGATTGTTTGTGACAAGTTCATTGTTTACTGTGGAGGTGGTGGCTTGGGGTTTGAATGAGTTTCCATCTTCAATAATTTCCCAAAGTGCATAATCTTGCACTTGAAAATATTGTTCTACCCTAAGTCGCCACATATCAAACTCATTCTGCTTGAGTAATGGAAGTTTAGCTGCAACATTGGTTTGAATATGTTCTGCTTCCATTGTTCTTCTAAATTGTAAATATCAGCCTGGCTCTGATACCACTTGTGGAAGGATTCGTTTGAATTGTCTAAAACACTTAGGATGTTAATCCTAGTTGATGTGTTTGGGATATTTAGGTATGAATGTGTTTAGCATGCGGAATCTACTACAACACACTTTAGAAGTACACAAGGTGATGAGTTTAAGCAATATAATGAGTAATGAATACAAGTTTAATTTGAACAAAACGATTAAATATTATTGAAGAAATAATACGGGTGATCTAACTATCACCAGGATTACAAAGTAATCTTGAATCTTAGATAATGAAAAGGAAGGTTTAGGTTATGTTTTATGTCTTCTTTTCTGTTCTAAACTTATGCATGTGTATGAAGAAGTGACTTAAGAGTTTTCTTTTATAGACTAAGAAAACTCTTTTACATGTTGTCAAGTGGGCTTAATAAAATACATTACTTTGACTAATACTAGCCTACAATTATAATACAAGTTCCAACACAAGATACATCTTATCTAATACACTCAAGTTGAAACAAACGTGTATCTTTGTACAAAGACAGATACTACAACTAATATCTACTAACAAATATCTAACAACTTGACATAATCTGTGAAAGATCTTTCTTCAAAAGGCAGTACCTTCTTACCCAGAAGGTACTGGCAGTTCATCTTCATAAACTTGATCAGACACCGCCTCCTATTATAGCCGAAAAATTTGAGATCACGAGATATTGTCTCGGACCTAATGAGAGGTTTGCTAAAATACGTAAGTTGGAGAACAAGAATATCATTCGCACCATGACTAACGTAGCGTGGGTACGGCACAACCTGGTTAATGAGGAGGACATATCTATGGACGGACTAGGGCAGGTTCGTCGGCCACCTTGATAAGCCGGGAATATGAGTCTAACTTAAAGACTCGATAATAAACAAAAGTGCTTTTCGGGAGACAACCCGTACTAACCCTTTTCTTTTCTTATTTTGGTTTGTATGTTTGTTCTAACATTTTGCAGGAGTTAGAGTTGGAAGAATCGAGGAAAATCATTTTCTGCTGGTGCTAATCTCCTCGGATCACCAGCTACGGCGTAATCCATTTTCATGGTTACGCCGTAACCATTTTACCGTGGCAAAAACATTACCAGGTTACTCTAGCTACGGCGTAACCCATCTCTTGGTTACGCCGTAAACACCCTCTGAGGTGTTTTTCCTTCAAAAAGTTTTTCAAACATTTTCAAACTTGTATTAGTAACTAAATGAACTTTGTGGGTATGTTCCCTGTAAGCCCTCACGAGAATTCACTCGTCCACTTGGGACACCAAGTGGTTTAAAAGGCTTGTTGCATACGCTAAATGCAACCGTGATTCCTACGAAAGTGAGTTAGGATTCTTCTTTTGTTTTATTTTTATTTTCTTTTTATAGTTTTACGCTTGTGGTAGGATTGTGATTTCAGGGATTTGAAGTTTGCTCATGAAGACTAGTCGAAGGCACGAAGAGTTTCCGTGGACCTTCTTTCATTTACAAGAGCAAACCTCAGGGAAGTTCTCGCTCTAATTCTACTATCTCTTCACAATTTTCTTCATTCTAAGTACAAAAGGGACTTTGTACAATTCAAGTGGGGGGACGGGAGTAGAAGTATCTTGAATTTATTTTGCCCTCATATTTTCTAGTTTCTTTTGAAAAATCGTGCCATTTTTAAAATTTTGACATGTTTTTCTTAACCTAACTAGAATAGACCTTGGCCGAGCACATTTAACCCTTGAATTTTACGGTGAGGATTTAGCCTATTCAGTTTCCCCTGTTTACCCAAATCCACCCAAATATTGAGTGTGCCGGTAGTTTTGTAGACTTTAGAACTTGGCCTTTACATCATTTCAAACCCATAGACGAGTAACGTGCTAGACACGTTTGGAAGGGACAATTTAAGAAGGCAATGTTTTAGGATTATCACCCAAATAGCCTTTTATGTGTGCGTTTATCGATTAGTCACCTCGACTTCTCGACCACCCGTGTAAACCCTTTTGTTGCACTCACCTTTAGTGCAAGATACCCCTAGAACACCCTTTTGAGCCATTCCTTTCGTTTCTAACCCATATATGTTATGTATCGTTACACCATTACACCTTAGCCTACCGTGTAGTCTTATCTATGATTAGGAAGTTGTTGTTTGCCCAAGTTCGAGGTCTAAGTGAACGGATTCGAAAATCACGCCTACAAAGAATTATCATTGAAGATCATTTGAAGACCCCCCAAGTTTCATGTATATTTCATCTCAAGTGGGGGGATGTATTTTGATGTACCCTGTATTGTATTGTATTGTATTGTTATATTGTTCAAAAAAACATGTTGATGTAAAAAATAAAAATAAAATAAAAAATTGTGAGTTTATAGTTCAATAAATCAAGTGCGCTTTTGTATAAGCACTATATGTTATGGAGCTTTAAAGACTTAGCATCGAAGAGGCCACTTCGGTCACATTTGAAGAAGAGTTGGTGATCTTTCTACACCAACATTGAAGACCAAATCTTGTGCCCATCATGACGTCCTCTAATGGCACATGACTTGTTATGATCCAATTTCTGCATCTCGAAGCTTAGACCTTGGGTGGACGGTAGATGATAATGACCTGGTTATAGTTAGACTATTTGTTTCGTGTTTTTCATTTTACAACCATTAATGTGTTATCCCTTGTCTTATCCTACCCTTAGTCGTGAATCATGCTTAGGTGAAGGGTCCGAGCAGGTCTTGGTGTCTTGCCCGGCGTTCCGGTCATGTACCATTTCCTTTGTCGCCTTTGCCGTAGTATGTTGGTAATGACACTTTACCCTTAACCTTATACATGTTTACCCAATATTGCCTTCGAGACTTGTCCCGACCTTAGCTCTAGTGGCGGAGTTTTGTGTAACTTCCAAGCCTATGATAGAATACAAACTATGACTGTGCAGTGAGTGATCACCCCGAAAATTGACACTTAGATTATAGAGAGATTGAGTGTTTCGTTCCCCTTTTCGTGAGGTGTTCGGCTTTGTGAAATTCTAGCATAGGGTGTTTTTAGATACATATTTCCCTAGTAATTACGGGAGATATCTTTTTGAGAATACTTCTAATAAGGTCTACTTAAGGGCAAGTAGAGTTCAAGTGGGGGGATATTTGATAACATCAAATCGGACCGGGATTTAAGTGCCAATTTCCCTCCATTATGCTCGTTATTATTGATTAATTTGTGGATATATGCTATGATTCGTGTACTTTTTGTGTATCCAGGTTAAAGCGAGCATAGGAGCATAGAGAACGCAGAAAATGGAAAGTTTGTGCCAAAAATGACAAGATACAAAGATGCTGGATATTAGCTACGGCGTAACTCGTTCTCTCAACTACGCCGTATCTAGGATTTCTACTATGAAGACAAAATCATCTCGGATTATAGTTTACGGCGTAACACTTTATTACAACTACGCCGTAACACATTCAAGACTTAGAGAAATCCAACTTACGAAGGCTACGCCGTAACCTACAAAAGGAGTTACGGCGTAACAAAGTTAACGAGAGTGGTTCCAATCCTATAACTAGCTACGACGTAACCATGAAATGGCATTACGGCGTAACAAGAACCACGAAGATTTAACTCAGATCCGATAAATTCTCTACGATGTAACCTTCCCAAGCTATGGCGTAATGAAGACCTAAAAATGAAGTCTACGGCGTAACAAGCATCAGCTACGCCGTAACACATGGATCTGGAGGAGTTACGGCGTAGAACATTTTGTGTCTACGCCGTAACCAAGGACGGGCCTATAAATACAGCCTCATTTCTCACCATTTGATCATCAACTTTCTCACACACTAAACCTAGAGATCGTTGCAGAGGTTCCAAGGCTCCATTTCATCAGTATCGGAAGACTTTCCAAGGGAGAAATCACACCATAAACGCCATAAGTTTTAGTTTTTCATTTTACTTTAATTCATTCGATTCGATGTCTTCTACATACATTGTTTCTAGTGTTTTACTTAATATGATTGGCTAAGCACCTTTGGTGCTAGCCTAGTTATGATGCTTATATTGTTTTAATCATGTTTTCGCACTTTTCATTTATGCTTTTACGTGTGTACTTGCATAGTTAGTCTCGTGAACCTTTAGTCTCTTTAGTTTTGATTTGCTGTTGTCATTTGTATCCAAGCAAAGCTTAAGCAATAAAAGTTCCTTTGTAAAAGCTTTCTAAGTTTTCCTCTCTTCGTAAGCCTAAAAGGCCCTAGTGTTTTCCAACAGTCAGCTCATTCCAACCTTTAACTTCTGATGGATAACTTGTGTGAAAGTGACAAAAAGGGGATTAGAATTATACCTATTTACAAAGCAACAAGCATGCTTGCATCTTCAAATTCAGATAATCTTATTCAAATATTGTAACCGGTAGTAATGTTGTCTTTCTGTTAGGCAACAAATGAATGAGGTGGCCCAAACTTTAGAAGGATATTAACTTTGAGGTTAAGAAGACTTGTGCAATAAGAGAAGCTTGAAAAGTTGATTTTGTTATATGCTCTTGTCTAACACTTAATGGGCCGCAAAGCATGCTGTGACACTCTTGAACTTTTATATGAGTTGTTTAATCATATGAGGGCATTTATTAGAAGGTGTTAATATAGTTTTTTGCAATATTTATAAGAGGTTCCAAAATGAAAAATGTTGCAACTTAAATGGGAACGAGGAATAAATCTTACTTTTTGGCATGCGCCGTAATTCAGGTGTCACTAAATGTAAAAGTCAGAAGGAACATTCACTACAACAAAATGTAGGACGGGCGACCATAATTTTGGCGGGGACAATCTTGTCCCCGCCAAAAGTCGCTAAACGACAAAAATCTTGCTGAGTTGGCACACAATCTCGCTGACCACGAGCTAAATTTTCAACGTGAACTTTTAGCGGGGACATGTCCCCGCTAAAAGTTTGTTATAATTTTGACCAAACGCTGAGCTGGCGAACCTTTTTGACTAAAATAGTTTACACACTTTCGGCGGGGACGCGTCCCCGCGGAAAGTGTTTATACTTTTTGACCAAAACAGTCTCTCTGAATTATGCGCGGTAATTTTCCCGCCCATACTTTCGGCGGGGACATGTCCCCGCTAAAAGCGTTGGCGGGAAAAATATATTTAACCCGCCTAAACTTTCTGCGATTCGCATTTCTTTTGGCGTGGACATGTCCCCGCCAAAAGTGATGGCTCCAATTATTGTACCAAATAGCTCAACTGTCAATTCTTACAATATAAAAACATATATAACACAACACACTTATTCTTACATTCGGAAAAANATAAAACTCAACTTGTAGACCGGGCCACCCGTATCACGATTCCACCACTTACAACCACTCATGGTGATCAAGATGGCAGAATTTGAGGCTTTTCCTTGTCCTTGTGGACGAGGAGACGTGATTCTACGAGCATCACGTAGAGATTACTCGTTTGGTCAACAATATTATTCGTGTCCATTATCAAAGGTGAACAATTACATACTTTTTTGTGTATTATATAAATAATCTTGTTAGTTGTTAAAGATAATAGTTTTTAATTTACTCTTTAACAGCCTGGGTCATCAACAAGTCCATATGGATGCGATTTCTTTTTGTGGAAGAAGGAACGAATCGAAAAAATGTCTGCTTCTCTTGGAGCTTCAACCTCAAGTGGCTCCGGATCTGCTCCAACAAGGTGCTCAAACTGTCACGAAAAAGATCTAAGGGTAAATATGCTTGAGGCACAAAATGAGTTGCTACTTAACCGAATAAGGATGCTAGAGGCAAAACTTGAAATGGCAAAGTATCCCGACAACCACGACCACGCATGTCAGTTGGATGCAATACTCCGTGACCTTTTAGGTGACATGGATAAATTTCATATGTAGTACTGTTGTTGTTGTTGCGGTTTTAGTTGTTGTTGCTGTTGTCGTTGTTATTGTTGTTGTTGTTGATGTTGTTTTCTGTTGTCGTTGATGTTATTGTTGTTTAATCAAAAGAAGTCATCCATCCAATATCTCGTATGTGTATAACTATAGCATCTTGACTCGTTCGTTTAACATCTCGTATGTGTATAACCATAGCATCTTGACTCGTTCGTTTAACATCTCGTACGTGTATAACCATAGTATCTCGACTCGTTTGTTTAACATCTCGTATGCGTATAACCATAGCATCTCGACTCGTTCGTATTTTTCATAAAGCTTCTTAAATAGAAGCTATCACTATATTTACAATGATGATGATGATTCTTTTTGGTTTTTGTAACCATAGCATATCGACTCGTTCGTGTAACATCTCGTATGTGTATAACCATATCATCTCGACTCGTTCGTTTAACATCTCGTACGTGTATAACCATAGTATCTCGACTCGTTCGTTTAGCATCTCGTACGTGTATAACCATAGCATATCGACTCGTTCGTGTAACATCTCGTATGTGTATAACCATATTATCTCGACTCGTTCGTTTAACATCTCGTACGTGTATAAGCAAAGTATATCGACTCGTTCGTGTAACATCTCGTATGTGTATAACCATATCATCTCGAAGAGGCTCGTTTAACATATCGTACGTGTATAAAACTATTTAATAAATATTTTATTTTTATTTTATAAAAGTATATATTTATAATAAATATTTTTTTTAATTATATAAAAGTAATTTTTTATTTTTATAGAACTATTTTTTAAATATATTTATTATAAATAATTTTTTTTAATTATATAAAAGTATATATTAATTATATAAAACTATTTAATAAATATTTTCTTTTATAAAAGTATATATTTATAATAAATAATTTTTTTTAATTATATAAAAGTAATTTTTTTTATAAAACTATTTTATTAATATATTAATTTTATTGTATATTAAAGTAATTAATAAAAATGATATAAAATAGTTTTTTTTAAATACTTTCTGCGGGGACATGTCCCCGCTAATAGTGTTCCGAAATTTTTTGTTTTTCCCTCTAACGCATTTACTTTAACCCGCCAAAACTTTTAGCGGAAAATGAAAACTTTTAGCGGGGAAATGTCCCCGCCAAAAGTGTTGAATAAAAAATAAATTACTTTTTAGCGGGGAATTGTCCCCGCGGAAAGTAAGTAAAAAATGCTAAACCTTATAACTCAGATCTGGATCTCATAGTTAAAAAAAAAAAAAAAAAAAAAAAAAAAAAAAACTTATTACGTATAAAGTATACCCCCCGTGCTTGTTCCAAACAGCCCCCCCGCCGCCCGGCTTGTTTCTAACAGCCCCGCCCCCCCCTTGCTTGGTTCACAGCCCCCCCCCCCGCCCAAAACCCCCCCCGTCGTTAAACGCCACAACAAACGCACCTAGCCTACGTTTTCGCACATTCTAAAACGATTAGAGATATAAACGTAAATGAATCAACCATTGTTTGCTTATATCATGTTCCTGGTAGCAACAATCTGAAAACACCCTCATACTCCTGGGGGTCCCAAAATCTCTCTGCTGGCCTACGGCCTCACTCGGGCAGAACGGCAGCTTGTCAATCCCAAAAAAAACACCTCAACTCCTGGATAGCGAACAGCACTATGCAAACTACCAAAAGAAAAAAACAAAAAACACTTAGACAACATTAACCATGATAATTTAAAAAAACACAATTAACAAATTTAAATTTAAACTAA
>LBNU01035527.1:85876-155784 GCA_014162995.1 Artemisia annua
ATATATATATATATATATATATATATATATATATATATATATATATATATATATATATATATATATATATATATATATATATATATATATATATATATAAAACAGGTCATAATCTGCCATGTCATCACATTGTGGCCATGTCATCATTATATTACATTTTTTAATTAATTTCGAAAAGTATTCTTTTTAAATTTCGAATTTAATTTTTAAAATTTCGGATTTCGAATTTTTGTTTTCAAAAAAATCATGGATGGAGCTAGATTCGAATCTGAGTCTCAACAAACAAACATGATTACCGCTAGATCAACACATTTTTTTGTTTATACCTTGGAAAACCAAATCTATAAACCTACATAATTATTCACCATTAGTTTGAAAAGGAATATATTTATCTCCAATAATTATATAACAAATATTCATTCCTTTATTATAGTTTCATAATATCATCTGTGATCTCAACCCTACATACGCTTATTTTTTTTCTAAAACCCTAATATACGTTTATGTTGTTGTAATATATCAGGTTGGATGCATGCTTTGTTTTGTTTGTATTCCATAAAAAAAAAGGTAAAATATATCCTGTATATGTTATATCACAACTCCTCAATAATCTAAATCCATCTCTTCGTTGGGCGTGTTATACCTTCCACATATTTATTGTTCCTTTGTAGCATTCTGAGTCATTGACAGACAAGATTTGGGTGCTACCATACTTTGCTTTTCTTTACTTTTTTCTTTATTCTGAGAGTAATTGTTCTCTCTTTGTTAGTATAGGATCATAATTTTTGTTAGAATCCATGTCTTCTTATTATCTTTAAATTGCAACTACCAGTTGATTACTCAAGTATGGTGTTTTTGTAATGGTGTTTACAGTTTACCGCCACTATGATTAGATGTTATATTTGTTTGACCAGGAATGAAGATGATGATTCAGTTGCACGGATGAATAAACCACATAATTAATGGCATATTAATTTGGATATGGCAAGGGTTTTACTTGTTAGCATTTAAGTTTTTATAGAAAGTGATGGTCATTCTCATTATTTAAATATAGTGTGTCGTGTAGGTAGAATTAGTAATATTGGGCGTTTGGACATGACTAATCTAATATGTTACTAGTTAACTAACAAGTTTTGTAATGAAATGTAAAAGTCCAAGTCTAAGCCCAAGCCCATGATAAAGCCTTTTAGGTTTTATATTTGTAAGCACTATAAAAGCCACATTACACCTCATTTGTATGTGTGCTTCTAGGTGTGCCTCATTTGTATGTGTGTGTTTTGCAATAATATATCTTTCATATTTCATCTCTTTCTTATCATCCATACGCATCACATATCATCACCAAGACACCATCTTTACTTCATATTGAGCTTATATAAGTGATAAAGTTGATACATTTAAGGTCCTACAAGTGGTATCAATCGCCTAACAATGATTTAGGAGTGTTTTTGTGTGTGTTTTACTCGTATTTTTTATGTTTTCTCACGTTAATCTTTAAAAAGTTTGTAACTTTATTGTTTTTTTTTGTGTTTTTAACACTCTTTTGCTTTAAAATAGTGTTCTAAACATTCTCAAACAAAAAAGTTTCAATCTTTTTGAAATTTTCTAGCTTAAAAAATTCGTTCTAAAAGTTGTACTTGTTTTCGAAAATTTTAAAATTTTCATAAAAATTTTCAAGTTTTCAACTTTATTGAAGTTTAGGTGTTTTTATGCATAGAAGTACAAGTTTCTTGGATTAAAAACGTGTTTTGGGTGTGCTTTTTGCTAAATCAAACTCGACCAAAAATTATACTTGTTATCGAGAAAAACAGACCCTAAAATATCGAGAAAAACAGACCCTAAATTATCGAGATATTCATACGATACTCTTCAAGTGATTTGGTGGATTACTCAGTGGTTTCTATCTTGTATAAGTTAGAAATATCACTTCGACTTCGGATAACTATCTAAATTGTATAATCTAGATAGTTCTTGAATTTTTTCGATAAGCAAATCTCTATCGAGAACATTTGCAAATTATCGAGAAACTTTGTCAAACTTTCTATCGAGAAACTTTGCATTTTGTCGAGAAAATTTGTTCAAAATTATCGAGATATTTCGCAAATTTTATCGAGAAACTTTGGTCAAACTTATCGAGATATTTTGCTAAATTTTATCGAGAAATTTTACTGTTTATCGAAAACTTTTGCAACTTATCGAAAACTTGCAGTTTATCGAGAACTTAGGTCATTTATCGAGAACTTTGGTAATTTATCGAGAACAGTTGGATTTTATCGAAAATTTGGGAATTTGGTTGATTTTCGACGACTAAACTTCAAACGGCTATAACTTTTGATCCGTAACTCCGTTTTCGACGAAATACCTGTCAAAACGACCGTGAGATCGAGGAGAACAGCACGCTGAATGATTTATCAATTCAGGCGAAGTTTCGAGCCCTAAATCCTCTCCGAGAAGAAGTTATTGAGATTTTAAGTTTTTAGAACCCGATTTTCACCACAAATCCTTCACCAAACTCAACTCCTATTTCGTTGGAACGATCCGAACTCAACTTTATCAATCAGAACTTAATCAATGGCTACTCAGCAAGATATTCATGCCGCCGGTGCCGAGAACCGTCCTCCTATGCTGTCAAAGGGTGGATATTCACAATGGGCTAGTAGAATGTTACGCTATCTTAAGAGCAAACCAAACGGACAACTTCTTGTTAACTCTGTTTTGAAAGGACCATTCAAGCCAAGAGAAATACTAGACCCAGGTGATCCTAATGGAACCCCCCCCCCCCCAGTACCACCTTTCAACAGACTTCAAACTGAGACTGACTACACAGAAGCGGATAGACAACAACTCATTGCTGATGATCAAGCTTTTCATCTTGTTGTTCTTGGTCTACCAGAAACGACTTATGCTACAGTGGATAGTGAAGAAAGTGCTCATGCTGTCTGGGAAANCCCCAGTACCACCTTTCAACAGACTTCAAACTGAGACTGACTACACAGAAGCGGATAGACAACAACTCATTGCTGATGATCAAGCTTTTCATCTTGTTGTTCTTGGTCTACCAGAAACGACTTATGCTACAGTGGATAGTGAAGAAAGTGCTCATGCTGTCTGGGAAAGAGTTAAGAAGCTAATGTATGGAACGGATATCGGGAAACAGGAAATGGAAACTCAATTGCTTAAGGAACTACGCAAGTTCACTTCAATTCCTGGTGAATCCATAGAGTCGTACTATCTCAGGTTCTACAAGATCATGAATGATTTGTCAAGGCATAGCCTCACTCAGACAAACATTGCAAACAACACAATTTTTCTGAATGAGCTACAACCAGAATGGGGAAGATACGTCACTATTGTTTATCAGACGAAGAATTTGCATGATGTTACTTATGATCAGCTGTATGATTTCTTGAAGCAGAATCAGGCTGAAGCAAATGAAGTTAGAGCTGAGATGATAACTAAGAAACATGATCCTCTCGCACTAATTGCTAATACACCATCACCTTCATCATTGAACACATCATATCAACCATCATCATCTTCTACTCACAACTACATGCAACAACAATACCTTCCACAACAAACTGCTGTAATCCCACAACAACAATTCTACCCACAACAACAACAAGTCATTCCACAACAACAATATCCACAATTCCAAGAACCAGAGTTCACTGACTATGATGATTCTACTGATGCTTTGACACAAGCACTTGCTTTTCTGACAAAAGCAGTCCAAGGACGCTATTCCACACCAACCAACAACAACCAACGAATTTCAACGAACTACAAAAACCAGAAACCTTATTAGTTACAACTCATACAAAGATGATTATGTGATTAAATAATTGAAAATCATATGAACATGATATATGAAACGGATTTGAAAGAATGAATTGATTTCAGATGGGATTTTTGAGAATAAATTTGAAGAGGTGATAATGTGGATGGTGATTTTGAATATCACGCTCCTCCTATTTAATTAGTTTTTAATATGGCTACAATTAAGGGATTTTCAAATATATAACTGATTGAAGTGATTAATTGTGAGATGAATAAGGAAAATGCACAGAAATTAGGGGGAGGGGGAATTTTATGTGTTGAAACTGAAGTGAAAGTCAAAGCATGTTCCTACATTCAAGGGATTTCAAGCCCTTATGGATTTTGTTTTTCAATTTGTTTCACAAAAGCCACTTTGGTCTAGTGGTTGGATTGTTGGTTGTTTACATAGGAGACCAGGGTTCGAATCCCAGCCGTGACACCTTTTTTTAAATGTGGGACGCATTATTGTTGCCACGTGGCAGTGCCAACATGTACAAAGCTGATGAGTAGGCATTACAGTCATCATTATCCAGTCAGCACTCTCAAATGTACAACATGTTAATACAAATATCGCCTAAAAACGTTATTTATATTTTAACGATCTTTGCTAAGTTTTGTTAATGACAATGTACAAACTTTAGCTTGTAATAAAATATCACTTTGGTTTCTAAGTCTTATATAACTAGACTTTGCATTTCTATTTAAACATAAACTTGGTTTTATGTCTTTAATTGGAAACTTTAAGACATGCATTCATGAATAGATTATGTGTTTAACTTGCCATGAATCAATGCATGAAGTCTAGCATTAGGTTGATGTGACTTGACTTGTGTCTTTAATTTGTGTTGTCACATCAAGCATTCATGCATCTAACTTGTCATATCTATTGCAGGCTCACTTAGGTATGAATTCATGTTTGCACTAACTAGACAATGACATTACATACCTTGAACATAAATGTCATCTTGCTTGCACACTTAGGAAAGAATTCATGTTAGCATTAACTTGATTATGACATTACATAGGATTGTACATAGATGTCATACTAACATGTTCCTAGTTTATGTTGTCACATCATGCTCATAACTTGCTTTGTGTCTTTATGCAATTGAAGTGAAGATTGTGTGTTTGACTTACCATGAGCTTTATGTTATGTTTAGGTAGCATGTAGGATCAAAGTGACATTTACATCTTGTCATTATATTTGTGTCATGTCACATCTAATGAATATGCATGGTTTATTGCATTGTGTATTTGACCTTCTTTGGCATTTATACTTGCTAGGAAGAAGTCTTTCTTGAGTCAATGAATGCTAGTATATGATGTGACTTGACTTGTTTTGTAGGGATTAACTTTGTGTGCAAGGTTGGATAAGCCAGCGGATAAGAAAGTTCAGTAGGCGGATAAGGGATTCAAAGTACGCGGATAAAAAAGCGGATAAGGAATTCAAAGTACGCGGATAAGGAAGCGATAAGGGATTCAAAAATTTAAATTTCGCGTAAAAATCGAACGTTTAATCTCGTGTAAAAAATAAATTTTACTCAAATTTTTACGCCAAATAATTTTTTTTTTTTTTTTTTTTTTTTTTTTTTTTTTTTTTACAAACTCACTAAGGTCTTATCCGCTTAAACCGTATTCGCGTCTTTGAAAGTCCCTAATTCGCTTCCACTGAGAATCCTTATCCGCTTCCTTATCCGCGTACTTTGAATTCCTTATCCGCTTTTTTATCCGCGTACTTTGAATCCCTTATCCGCCTACTGAACTTTCTTATCCGCTGGCTTATCCGGTCTCTTATTCGCCTAATATATTAGCCTTATCCGCTTACTTATATGGTCTCCTTATCCGCGTAATTGTTACCCTTATCCGCCTACTTATTCGCGTACTTTAGAAAAAATTTGGCAGCAATTCGCTTCCCTATTCGCTTGAACAGTAACCTTACACGAGTAGTTAAGGTTATTCGCCTAGGCAACTGCCTTATCCGCTTTACTATCCGCTTGCTTATTCGCCTAATAGAACTCGGACAAATCCCAATTCGCCTAGCTCAGAGAACCTTATCCGCGCGATTTCGAACAAAAGTAAATCTGATGAAGCTAAACGCCCAAAAGGAAAGGAAAACTATACCAAACTTAAAACCAAGCCACGAATGAGTTAAACCACGATAAGAAGCAAAAAACCCAACACGAATGAAACGCAAACAAGCCTAACGAACCAAGAATAAGCCCTAGCGAAATAAAACTAACCATGAAAAGGTGCAAAAGATCCTACTGACAAAGATGCAGAAGATCCACATTTTGCTGAAGATCTAGCCAGGCTTCAAAGACAGGAATATGCTGCTACTCAAGAAGCTGAAAGGCTTATGATGGAATTTGCTAAAGATACTGAGGCGCTTCTAAGAGAATCAGCAGCACAGGATAGCAGAAACGCTCATCCTGCTGATGTTCCTGCGGGTGATATTTCTGCTGATGGTTCTCCAGTTGCTGCTGAAATGTCTCGAAATGCTGATGGCTCCATTAAAGTTTCCACAGATCTTGAAGAACCTTATACACGATTTCCTAGTCCTTCTGATCTTGGAAATAATCAGCAGAAAGTTGGCATCTTTGAATCTTCTTCTTATTATGAAGACTTTGCTCCTACCTTGACTAATCTTGATACCAATGTTGATGTGCATCCTTATGTAACCCGTAGGATTCACAAAGATCATCCTCAGTCTCAGATTCTTGGTAATCCTGATGATATGGTTCTGACTAGAAGTGCTTTGAAGAAGACTGAATATGGTGAAATAGCCTTCTTCACTTATGTGAACAAACAAAAGAGAGACAACCATACAGATCAGCAGCATTGTCTGTTTGCTTGTTTTCTCTCACAGGTGGAACCTACAAGTGTAGCTGAAGCTTTGACTATTCCTAGTTGGGTTGAAGCTATGCAAGAAGAGATGCAACAGTTCAAGAATCAAGATGTTTGGATTCTTGTGGATCTACCCGCAGGAAAGTATGTTATTGGTACTAAATGGATCCTCAAGAACAAAAGAGATGCAAGAGGGATTGTGGTCAAGAATAAAGCAAGATTGGTAGCTCAAGGTTACATACAAGAAGAAGGAATTGATTATGATGAGGTATTTGCACCAGTGGCAAGAGTTGAAGCAATTAGAATCTTTTTGGCCTATGTTTCCTACATGGGGTTTATGGTGTATCAAATGGATGTGAAGAGTGCCTTCCTCTATGGTACAATTGAGGAGGAAGTGTATGTGTCTCAACCCAAAGGATTTGAAGATCCTGACCATCCCAACAAAGTGTATAAGGTGGTTAAAGCACTCTATGGACTACATCAGGCACCTAGAGCCTGGTATGCCAGGTTGTCTTCGTTCCTGCTGAAGCATGGATACAGAAGAGGGGCAATTGACAAAACTCTCTTCTTGAAGAGGAACTCCAGGGATATCATCCTTGTGCAAGTGTATGTGGATGATATCATATTTGGGTCAACTAATAAAGCTTGGTGCAAGGACTTTGAAGACTTAATGAAGGGTGAATTTCAGATGAGTGCCATGGGTGAACTCACTTTCTTTTTGGGTTTACAGGTTCAGCAGAAACAAGATGGAATATTTATCAATCAAGATAAATATGTCAAAGATATGCTGAAAAAGTTTGGGTTTGAGAATCTAAGGACTGCCACTACACCATATGAGACTCCTAAAACAAAGAACAACCTTGAACCAGATCCTGCTGTTAATGTCCATTTATACAGATCCATGATTGGTTCTTTGATGTACTTAACAGCATCTAGACCTGACATCACCTTTGCTGTCAGTGCCTGTTCTAGGCATCAAGTCACTCCACTCACCTCTCACTTGAATGCTGTGAAGAAGATATTCAAATATCTAAAGGGCCAACCAAATTTGGGTCTTTGGTACCCAAGGGAGTCACCATTCAAGCTGGAAGCTTATAGTGATAGTGATTATGCTGGTGCCAATCTGGATAGGAGGTCTACAACAGGTGGTTGTCAATTTCTTGGGAGAAGGTTGATTTCTTGGCAGTGTAAGAAGCAGACCATCATTGCTACTTCAACTACTGAAGCTGAATATGTTGCTGCTGCCAATTGCTGCGGACAGGTTCTATGGATTCAAAACCAATTGCTGGATTATGGGTACAACTTTATGAATACTCCTATTTATATTGATAATCAAAGTACCATTTGTATTGTCAAAAATCCAGTTTTTCATAATAGAACCAAACATATTGAAATCAGACATCATTTCATCAGGGATGCTTTTGAAAAACATTTGATTAAAGTTGATAAAATTCATACTGATGATAATGTGGCTGACCTGTTGACCAAAGCTTTTGATGGACCAAGGTTTGAATTTTTGGTGGTCAACATTGGAATGGTTAACCCTTAAACGTGCCTACTTTAAGGGGAGGCATAAGCCTCAGGGGAGGCATATGCCTCAGGGGAGGATTGTGTAGCATGTATAAGTGTTATGTAGATGTGTTTTGTGTAATATTATGTTTTCTAACCACTAACCAACTAATGTTCTGTCTAGTTTGTATTGTTGTGTCTGTATGGTCTGTTTTGCAGAATGTATCCTGAAACTATAATACTTCTGATGGAATGCAAGTTTCTACGGAAGTGTTTGTTTCTGCTGATATTTGTTCTGCTGAGAGTTTGTATTCTGCTGATGAAGTTGATCATGGCTAATGTATTGTTTCTACTGATGGATCATGCTAATGGAATATTTGAGTTTCTGCTGATGTTTACACAATAACGAGTATCAAAACAAAGGGAAATTCATTAATCGAAAATATTTCATTCATTCTGGAAACATACTACAGATTACAAGACAACTTCATTGAAATAAAACGACCTAAACAATCAACTATGAGGGCTACATGTTTTCTGCTTCTTGTTTTGGACTCCATGTTTTGCTGCTTCCTATTTTCCTTTTCCAAAGACTCAATGGCCGTTGGATATGCATGAAGAGACACTGGAAGCACCCAAAGCATGAAGGACGGTGATCATCTTTGTCTGCTCCCTTCAGCAGATACTCCATTCTTCATTGCAAAAAGACCAATAACCACCTCTCGATCTTTTTATTGTTGAGGGTTGGATCTTCTTGGCCTACTCTGAGGTCTTTCTGGAGTAGAAGGAGGAACAATGGTGGGATCACCATATTCATCCTCGGAAGATTCCTCATCCGAGGTGAAGACAAAAGGTGAAACAAGTTCCCTTTCTGATGGGGGATAGCCTATCAAAGGGCGTACATCATCGATAGAATCGGATTCAGCAGGAATGGGGGGTCTACTTGATTCCCCCTCCTCATAAGTCCTTTTGGTTGTTTGGTTGGTTGAGACTGGTTGTGTTGCATTTTGGGCAATGGGTGGAAAATAGGAATTCCACCCATCACTGGAGTCTGAGGAAGATGATGAGAGATCTATTATCTCAGGGTTGGAATGTAACCACTGGTAAAATTCCCATATTATTATACTTGAACAATAGAATACTCATGCCTTTTTCCACGTATGAATTTTTTTCTTTTCTTGATCATGACTTAATGTGATGTAGCTAATAGCTTTGATAAACGTTCTCCTGCTTAGACCGATACCAACCTACCTTATGATATATCAAGCATCTTCAACCGAAAATGTATCAACCTTTCATCTTTACGCTAACTTGTTAACCTATGATGTGTGCTTATTCACACATCTTTTATCTACCATTTTTTCGACTATAAAAGACCAAAAACTAACATAAAACGCCAAAGATATCTTGTTTTTGAGTTTGTGACTGTGCAGGGAAGGATAATGTGAAAACAACGCAAAAATCAACAAAATAGCCCCAAAACGAGCACGAGATGTGGAAAAGTGTTTAAAGATGAATCAAAGATGAAATCTATTCAAGGAAAGCCCGTGTCGACAAAGTAATTTCATAAAAGCTCAAGAATGTGAAAGAAACGCTTAATCGAAGAATAAAAGTGATTTATGATAACGTACCTTTTATATTCAAGCAAGTGAACATCTCTACATCTTTCAAGACTTGGAAATTCACGTCAACACACAACCTCAAGAGTTACAAGGACTTAGTTTACTATTTTAGAAAGTTAAGTAAGCTTGTAATAGAGTTTTATGTGTAGTTTTCATTAGCAAATGAAGTCTAGGGGCCATTTGTGTACACGAGCCAAAAAGGAAGCTTCCTAGCTCTTTCTCTTCCTAGCTCCTATATAAGGACTCCCCTAGCTTCATCTCAAAGCTAGCCTTCATTTTTTGTCTTAATCTTGTATGGAAGGTTCACTTTTAATGCATTTTCTTTTAAATATCATGTCTTGTTTTTGATTCCTTTTTGCATAACTACGCATCCACTTTACTTTCATTTAACAAATTTTAAGTTTGTTTCTTAATTCATCTTTACTGCTCTACGCTACTACCACTCGTTCCATTTAAAAATCAAAGATTCCCTTGTCAACTTGCATGGTATTTGATTTGAATAATTTGAAACATGGGGTAGAAGATATGTTCGTGTTGTGCTAGCTTATTTAAATCGTTTTTAGAGTTTTTTATTAAAGTGTCTACACGTTTTTTTTATTTATTCACAAGTTCTCTTAGCGTAAATCATTTTTTTGGTCAAAGTGTCATTAGCGTCTTTTAAGCCTTTTTAGTTTTATAAAACTAGTTTTTTTTTTATAAAAAACTCTTATAAGTCTTTATTAGATTTTATTAGTTTTAAGCTTTTGTTTTACGTAAAAAAGTCGTCTTTTTGTTTTTTTTTTTAGTTTTTATACTTGTTATTTTTCGAAAAGCTTATTACTTTTTTGTTCCTTTTGTGTTTTTAACACTATTTTGTTTACAAAATAGTGCTATAAACATTTCCCAACAAGAAAGTTTCAAACTTTTTGAAAGATTCAAGCTTAAAAATTCATTTTTGGTTTCGTACTATTTTATCTAGATCTTTTTAAAGTTTTATAAAAATCTTAAAGTTTGTTACTTTCTTAAAGTTTTGTTGTTTTTAAGGTTAGAAGTACAAGAATCTTGGATTAAAAACCTTGTTTAGGTGTGCTTTTTGAAGATTCAAAATCTACAAATTTATCTAGAAAGTCAAACCCTAATTTATCTAGATCTTTCTCTAAATGTTTTCTTTGAATTTGGTTGATTACTCGGTGTTTCCCTCACTTGTATAAGTGAGAAAACACTTCATTTCGTGGCATACTTTCTAGATTGTATAATCTAGAAAGTTTGGTTTTTATCTAGATCTTTAAACCCTAATTTATCTAGATCTTTCTCTAAATGTTTTCTTCGCATTTGGTGGACTACTCGGTGTTTCCCTCACTTGTATAAGTGAGAAAACACTTCGACTCGTGGTATACTTTCTAGATTGTATAATCTAGAAAGTTTGGTACTTATCTAGATCTTTTATCTAGAAAAATTTATTTATCTAGATCTTTTATCTAGAAAATTTATTTATCTAAATCTTTTATCTAGATCTTTTTTTTTATTATCTAAAACTTTTATCTAGAAAATTTATCGAAATCTTTTTAATTTATCGAAATCTTTTTCTAAATCTTTTCGGTTTATCGAGATCTTTTCGATTTATCGAGAAAATTTTAATTTATCGAGATCTTTTCGATTTATCTAGAAAATTTATCGAGAACTTTTATCTAGAAATTTTATCTAAATCTTTTAGTTTTATCTAAATCTTTTTTTTATCTAAATCTTTTATCTAGATCTTTTTATTTTTGTTTTCTTTCTCTTATTTCCTTAAAGTTAATTTCTCTAGTTAAACCTTTTTCTTTTAAAAGTTTTCTTTCTTACGTTTAAGTTTTAAACAATTTTTCGTAGTGTAAACAAAAACCAAACCAAATCTTTCAAACCATTCATATCACATAACTCACGACTAAACCGACTGGAATCAGTTCAACCCTCGTTGGGACAACGAACTCTCTTCGTGGTTTAAGCTTCACCGCTTGAAAAACGACCAAATCAAAATGGCGCCGCTGCCGGGGAGCGGTTGATTAGATTAAGTCGTTTGATCGTTCGAGACTTGTGACTTGAAGATCCTTCTTTCGAGAAGTTAAAGCTTTTTCAAAAAAAAAAAAAAAAAAAAAAAAAAAAAAAAAATTATTATAAAACCTATAAAAGCCAAAAATATTTTCCTTTTTCTTTTTATAAACCTATAAAAACAAAAGAATATTTTCTCTTTTCTTTTATAAAGCCATAAAAACCAAAAAGATTTTCTTTTCAACTTTCTTTTTCACTTTGTTTTGTTGTGATTTGTATGATCACTCGTTCTAAGTCTAACTTGAACGAGTCTTCTTCATCATCAGTGCCAACTACACGCAATCGTCGTCGACGCAAGCAAAAGTCCGTACCCGAGTTACGTGATCTTGTTCAATTACCCATCACCGAGATGGCCGACAACCGAACGATGCAGGAGTTGCTCCAATGTCCTACCGAAGGATACGGAGATGCAATTGTTTTACCACAAATCCTTTCTGAAAACTTTGAGCTTAAATCTGGTACCATTCAACTTGTCACTTCTAACCAATTTCACGGTTTTGAGAGGGATGATCCCCATGCACACATCCGTTGGTTCAACAAGTTAACGTCAACAATGAAATTCAAGGATGTCCCTCATGATGCTATCAAATTGATGCTCTTTCCCTTTTCTCTTGAGGGGTCAGCCCGAGTTTGGCTCGAGAAAGAACCTCCTCGTTCCATTACCACTTGGGAAGAGCTTGTTTCAAAATTCGTTAATCATTTCTTTCCCCCATCCAAAACCACAAACCTAAAGAATGATATAACCAATTTTCGTCAACGTTTTGATGAGAGCTTTGGTGAGGCATGGGAACGCTTCAAGGACCTTCTTCGCAAATGTCCTCACCATGGTTTCTCCGAATTGCACCAAATCGACACGTTCTATAACGGTTTAACTCAAAACGATCAAGATTCCTTGAACTCAGCCGCCGGTGGCAATATCTTGAATCGTACGCCACGGGATATTCTTACTATCATCGAGAACAAATCCAAGGTTCCTACTTCTCGTAACAAACCGACTGTTTCGAAAGTAACGTCTAATGCTCCTTCTTCTTCGTCATCGGCCCAATCACCGGAATTGGCCGAACTTACCGACGCTATTCGTTGCATGATGAAAGAGTTTAAGGCCCAGAACCAGAAACCCGAGCCCGTTAAAGCCGTTAATGAAACATGTATGATTTGTGGTGGTCCCCATCCATATTACAACTGCCAGGCCACCGATGGCCAAGTTTACAACACTAATGCTAATGTTGCAGCAGCAAACTTCACTTATAACCAAGGTTCTAGACCTAACACCAACCAAATGGGACCACCAGGATTTCCACCAGTGCAAACTAATCAAAACCGTTACTCTCAGAACAACCAAGGTTACCAAAACCAAGGTTACACCCAAAACCGTGCAAATAACTACAACCAAACACAGAATTACCAAAGCCCCTCACCCCAACAAACTTATCAACAACCACAACAAGTTCAACCCCCACCTGAGCTTTTGAACTATATCAAGACAAACGATGTGAGCATGCGAGCAATGCAAAACCAAATCAACAACATGAGGGGTGAACTTAAGAAGGAGATTGAAACAACCATGTCTCATCAAAACAACGAACTTAAACAAATGCTGAGCTCTTACTTTCAAATGAATCAACCATCGACTTCAAGTTCTCTTCCAAGCAACACCATTCCTAATCCAAGGAGCGACTTGAAAGCAATCACGACCCGTAGTGGTGTGTCATACAATGGACCTACGGTCCCGATTACCTCGTCTTCTCCATTTCCCCCTAAGGTAGCCGGCCGTGAGACCGAGGCGACAAAGGATACGGAAATTCCTATTAATAATGGAAGGACCGAAAACATCCACCCTCAGGTTGTCCATCCGTCAAACAACAAGGAAAAAGTTTCAAATGAAAATGAAAAAGTTTCTAAAGGAAAGGAAAAGATTGTTTTTGAAAATGAAAATGTTAATAACAACAAGTCAAAACTTCCTTATCCATCACGTTTAAATGAGCAAAAGCACCGTGAGAAAACAAATTATCAATTGGAAAAGTTCTTTCAAATTTTTCAAGATCTACATTTTAACATCAGTCTCGCGGATGCAGTGCTTTTAATGCCAAAATTCTCAACAATGATTAAAGGTTTGATAAATAACAAAGAGAAACTTATTGAAATGGCAAAAACACCGTTAAATGAAAATTGCTCGGCGGTTCTACTCAAAAAGCTTCCAGAAAAGCTCGAAGACCCCGGCAAATTCTTGATTCCATGCAACTTTCCGGGAATGGTTCAATGCTACGCCTTGGCCGATCTTGGCGCCAGCATTAACCTCATGCCAAAATCAATGTGGAAGAAGTTATCTCTACCGGATCCGATTCCGACATGCATGACCCTAGAACTCGCCGATCGTTCTACTTCCCATCCCATTGGGATCGCTGAAGACGTCATCGTTAATGTAGGGAAATTCCATTTTCCCGCAGATTTTGTGATTGTTGATTTTGATCCCGATCCAAGGGTTCCTCTCATTCTTGGGAGAGGTTTCCTAAAGACGAGCCATGCTTTGATTGATGTTTTCGAGGAAGAAATCACCTTGCGAGATGGTAGCGAAGCCATTACGTTCTCGCACCGTATTTCGAGACATGCATTTCATTTGTGGCTGGTTATGCGTAGGAGACTTCGTACTCAGGATATGATTTATTCCAATGATCCTTCTAGCGTAGCCCTTGTGTGCCCCTTATGTAACACTCAACCGGATTCTCATGCTCACCTTTTCTTTGAGTGTTTGTTTTTGATAAGACGAAAAATGTTACGTTTTTAGGGGTCATTTTGAGTCCTAATTCGTATGTTTTTAGTTTGGATTTCACCCAAAGTCGTTTCTTTTCTCATTGTAGGTACTTTTGAAAGGGAAGAATCTCAAAAAGAAGCACTTTTGGGGCGTTTCTGGAGTGAAAAAGTGCGGAAAACAACAAAACTCAAAAGACCGTTGAAATCTACAGAAGGTGAGCCGTCAGAGTGTACAGAGGTGATGCGCCGTCAAGGCAGCAAGTGAGTCCAGAACGTGGAAAACTGTACTCATGACGGGCCAGAGAGGTTCGGTATGGCAATTTGGTGACCGTCAACCTAACGGCCGTCAGATCGGAGGCTATCAAGACCAAAACTCAACTAAAGGCGTCTGAACTAAATCGCCGAGGTGGCGACGTCAAGTCTTTGGCTGACGCGTCCAGCCGCATAGCTCATATATAATAGTACGCAACGATTTCTATTTAGTTTTGTGTGGAATTTTGGAGTGGACGAAACTTTAGGTATAACCTAATTCGTGATTACAGACGCTTAAGGGGGGTCTTTGTCAACCTCTAACTGTGCATGTTCAAATCCAAGATAAGTCGTCATTCGATTCATACAATATGTGCATTATGGTGTTGTGTGCTTATCTAGTTGGTTGTCTTCTGTAACATGGCTCAGGCCTAAACTACTCCTTGTTGCTGGTGTTGCTTAGATCAATGAAGACCTAAACTATGAACTTATCATGGTGAGTGTGTGTTGCTGAATTGATTTGGTGGAATGATTTCATCTACGTTAAGCTGCCGGGAAAACTGGCTAGACTCCTATGAGGTAACAAGCTTGAACGTCCAAGGAAACGTGAATCATCATGTGCGTTATCGATTTTAAGGTAGTATTTCATGCATAGGTTGCTATCGGTGAGCTTATGATGGGATACTTGACGTATCGTCATATAGTGAGGTAGGAATCTATAGAGTTAGGGAATTGAACACACTCCCTACGACTTATTAGGAATACACCCGTCATCCAAGCAAACTCAACACACTAATCACATGGTAAGAGGTAGTTAGGGAGTAATGAAATCTAAGTAAACACTATTCTCCACCACTGATTCTCACAAATAAAAAATACAAAAATATAATTAGAATAGAAGTAGCGTAAAAGTAGATAACTTGGGTTAGTTGGCTAGCAACTAATTCCGCCCTCTCCTCCAAACCAGAGATTTTACTTGCTTTCATAAAACCTAAAAAATACAAAAAGAATCTTCCTCCACCCCTAGACCTAATTTAGAGTAGCCTTTAGCCTAACGAACATTATTCCCTGTGAGAGAACGATCAATCCCCCGGTACTTGCCACTACACTATACTACATCGTTCAGGTACACTGCCTGGTGGGGATTGTAAGCCTCTTGGGATCCCTTGAGAGGTAAAACCGAAGTGCGTGAATAATCCCCACGCATCAAAGTTTTTGGCGCCGCTGCCGGGGAATAGTTATTGTTTAGGCTAAGTTTTATTTTAATTAGGTCTACTCACTAGAATCCTTTCTAGTGAGACTTTTTTTATTTTCTAGGATCCCCTTTAGTCTATCTTCTTCTTCGTGCCTTTGTTCGTAACCATTATGGTCAACGAAAACTCCTCTAGCTATCGGATCACTCGAAGCCGTAGCACCTC
Organism: Artemisia annua; assembly: GCA_014162995.1. Taxonomy (NCBI): domain Eukaryota; kingdom Viridiplantae; phylum Streptophyta; class Magnoliopsida; order Asterales; family Asteraceae; genus Artemisia; species Artemisia annua. The sequence continues at coordinate 102,156 of LBNU01035527.1, forward strand.
AGGAGATCTTTTCACTCCTTTCGACGACCCTGAAAGGAGTATGCATAGGATGAGGCAACGCTCCTCGGCTTCTGAACCAATTGGCATCGCCATCGGCTTGGATGAGACCCTCTTTGAAGAAGAGGAAGACCAAGTCACAATCCCTAGCCCCCAATCCAACCCAAGCACCGAAATCCCCGAAAGCGAGGTCCCCAAACGCCTTGGAGATTACTCCTCCCCAACACCTCGTGGTTTCGCTAATGCCATCGTGTTCCCGAATGAGCACACGGATGGAGCCTTGCATGCAACCGATGTTTGGCTAGTCCAAGGTGTATGCAAGTTTCATGGGTCCAAATCGGAAGACCCACTCCAACACATCAAAAACTTCCTGAAAATAGTGGACACCATCCATACGGACGGAGCCACTAGGAATACCTCTAGGCTGCGATTTTTCCCCTTCACCCATTTTGATAAAGCCAAGGATTGGTACAACAAACTCCCTACTGAATCCATATTCACATGGGAGCAGCTCACTTCCAACTTATGCGAAAAGTTTTTCCCTATAGGAAGAACCTCAGCCCTCAGAGACAAAATCCTTCGCTTCCACATCGAAAAAGGGGAGCCTATCCATGAGTCATGGACTCGATTCAAGGATCTATTAAGACAAGTCCCTCATCACGGTCTCGAACTCTGGCTTCTTGTTCAACTCTCCTATGATAGGGCATCCCCAACCGATCGGAGGGGAATCAATAGCTCAAGCAAGGGAAGAATATCCGAACTCAGCGCAGAGGAAGGATGGAATAGAATTGAGGAGTACGCCCAAGACCAAGACGACACCTGGGATGAACCAGAGTCGGTACTCAGCGTATCCGAAATTATGAAAAATCCTTCCTTCGAAAGCCGCCTCAATAAAATTCAAAGTCAAGTGGCATACGTAACCGGCTCACAATCCCTCAAGCCACTCCCCAACCCATACCTGATCTGCGACCACTGTGGAGGCCCTCACGAAATAGAGGAATGTAGGGAAAGCACCCCCACCGAGCAAGCATACATGTCAAGTCATGACATCTATGATGACCCATCTCTCTTGACTTTCTATCAAAACGATGACTTCACCCCTTGGGGAAATCGTATGATCAAGAAGTAAGGAGAAGGGGANGCCCTCACGAAATAGAGGAATGTAGGGAAAGCACCCCCACCGAGCAAGCATACATGTCAAGTCATGACATCTATGATGACCCATCTCTCTTGACTTTCTATCAAAACGATGACTTCACCCCTTGGGGAAATCGTATGATCAAGAAGTAAGGAGAAGGGGATCCTAACTTCTTGGTTAGGAGCACTTTCGAAGATGACCTTGGACACTTTATGCTAGAAAAAGACCTACAGCTGAAAGGTCTTGGCAATCTCATCGCAGACCAGCAAAACGACTTGAGAAGCAAGTTTATGGAACTCCATGCTGCTCTCGAGAACACCGTCGATCCCGACACGGATAAAAAAGACCCTCTGCTTGCTATCACCACTCGTTCCGGGACAACAACCTCAGATCCTCCTTACCCAACCCAAAGACCCAACACTGCCAAACCTAACACCCCTCCGGAGGAAGAAAGACACGTTGACAACGAAACTCCTGAGCGGCCTCCTCAAACGACTCCCTCCCCAACGACTCCATCCAAGCAATCGCCAAAACTCCCATATCCGTCCCGTCTCAAGAAGCAGAAGAGCGAGAATGACAACAAGAGATTCCTATCATACCTAAAAGACTCAGTTGTCACCATACCCCTTCTGGATGCATGTTACCATATGCCCAAATATAGTACATACTTCAGAAAGCTCCTCGCCAACAGAACAAAGCTAGAAGGCTTTGTGACTCTAGGGGAAGAATGTTCGGCGGTAGTTCAGCGAGGGTTGCCTGAGAAGGTAAATGACCTGGGTAGTTTCACCCTACCTTGCTCCATCGGATCCTTGTCCGTTAAGAATGCTCTAGCTGATCTTGGGGCAAGCATCAATCTAATGCCATATTCCATGTTCCAATAATTGGGCTACTCAGGGCTCAAACACACACGTATGAACATCCAACTCGCAGATAGGTCGGTCAAATACCCCTTGGGCATATGTGAGAATGTGCTGGTTAAGGTGGGCAAATATAAATTCCCGGTCGACTTCGTCATCCTTGAGATGGAGGAAGATGATCTCGTACCAATCATCTTAGGAAGACCATTCCTAGCAACCGCCCGGGCCGTCATTGATGTTCATGATGGTAAACTCACTTTACGAGTGGGAGCTGACAGTATAACTTTTGACATCAAGGACACCATGAATCTTTCACTTGAAGCAGCCGACCAATTATTCTTCATCGGCGAAGTCAATGAGCTGACTGACATCATTGACGAATGTGTCGATGAAGAAGTAGAGGCTGGCTGGTTGCAAGAAGATCCTGTACGGTCCATGTTTGAAAGAGAGAGCAAAGAAGAAGTCAACTCGGTCTCGTTCTACCCCGGATTCAACAAGGTTGAGCCCCTAGAGCTTTGTAAGCCCGAGAACAAGCTTAAGCCTTCTATCATCGAACCACCTCGACTAGAACTTAAGGAACTCCCAGCCCACTTGGAATACGCCTTCCTCCAAGGAGAGGATCAACTGCCGGTTATCATAAGTGCCACCTTAGGGGACGAACAGAAGGGCAAGCTCATTGAGGTCTTGAAAAAGTACAAGGAAGTAATTGCCTGGAGTGTGGCTGGTATTAAGGGGATCGACTTGACATTTTGCACACATAAGATTCTCATGGAGGAGAATTATAAACCGAGCGTACAACCTCAGAGAAGGGTTAATCCCAACATCAAAGAGGTAGTGAAAAAGGAAGTCATCAAACTCCTTGATGCAGGGCTGATCTACCCTATCTCAGACAGTCCATGGATTAGTCCTGTACAAGTCGTGCCAAAAAAGGGAGGGATGACGGTAGTGAAAAACGATAAAGATGAGCTAGTGCCTCAAAGGACAGTAACTGGGTGGCGGGTGTGCATTGATTATAGGAAACTAAATGATGCCACACGGAAAGATCACTTTCCGCTCCCATTTATTGATCAAATGTTAGAAAGACTGGCGGATCATGAATACTACTGCTTTCTTGATGGTTTCTCAGGATACTTTCAAATCGCCATCGCCCCTGAGGATCAAGAGAAGACCACATTCACATGTCCCTATGGTACTTTTGCCTACAAGCGAATGCCCTTTGGACTGTGTAATGCCCCCGCCACCTTTCAACGTTGCATGACGGCAAACTTCCATGAGCTAATGGAAGATAGCATGGAGGTTTTCATGGACGACTTCTCCGTCTTCGGGGACTCGTTCGATCGCTGTCTTGCCAACTTAGAGCAGATGCTGAAACGCTGTGAGGAGACCAATTTGGTCCTGAATTAGGAAAAATGCCACTTCATGGTAAAGGAAGGGATTGTGCTAGGGCACAAAATCTCGGGAAGTGGAATTGAAGTGGACAAGGCAAAAATAGAGGCTATCTCCAAGTTACCATATCCGACAACCGTTAAGGAGATACGTAGTTTCCTGGGACATGCAGGTTTCTATAGGAGGTTCATCAAGGATTTTTCCAAGATAGCTAGACCTATGACTCAATTGTTGGTAAAAGATGCCCCATTCGATTTCTCTCCTGAATGCAAGGAAGCATTCGACCTACTGAAACGGGAACTCACTCAAGCCCCAATTATGGTCACTCCTAATTGGAAGCTTCCTTTCGAAATCATGTGTGATGCTAGCGATTATGCAGTCGGGGCAGTGTTAGGCCAACGGCTCAACAATCATTTCCAACCCATATATTATGCTAGCAAAACCATGAACCCCGCCCAAGAGAACTACACCACTACTGAAAAGGAATTGTTGGCCGTAGTATTCGCCTTCGACAAGTTCCGCCAATACCTGGTCCTCTCAAAAACAGTTGTCTTCACAGATCACTCAGCTCTTCGTTATCTTTTTGCTAAACAAGATGCCAAACCACGATTGATTCGTTGGATCTTGTTGTTGCAAGAGTTCGATGTCGAAATACGCGACAAAAAGGGAGCGGAAAACCTTGCCGCTGACCATCTGTCACGCCTAGAAAACCCAAGCAGTCAGGAAACTGACACGGGAGAGATTCGAGATTCATTCCCAGATGAGCAACTCATGCTGATCGACGACTCAGAACCATGGTACGCGGACTACGCCAATTACCTCGCAAATAGAGCTCTCCCTGATGGTATGGGCACCCAAGAAAGGAAGAGATTCTTCTCTCAACTGAAATATTACTTTTGGGATGAGCCTTACTTGTTTCGTAGATGTCCAGACCAAATTATCAGAAGGTGCGTCTCCGGAAAAGAAGCGGTCAGAATCATGACAGAATGCCATGCTGGCCCATCCGGGGGGCATCATGGGGTGAATGTGACTGCCCGAAAGATATTTGAGGCAGATTCTACTGGCCCACGATATTCCGTGATGTAAAGCAAATGATACAAGAGTGCGACGCATGCAAATGGGCTGATAATATTTCAAGAAGAGACGAGGCCCCACAAAACTATATACAGGTCTGTGAAGTATTCGACGTCTGGGGAATCGATTTCATGGGACCGTTCCCTTCTTCAGGAGGAAACGAGTATATATTGGTGGCTATTGACTATGTTTCAAAATGGGTGGAAGCGCAAGCCCTACGAACTAACGACGCTAGAGTAGTCATCCATTTCTTAAAAAAACTCTTTGCCCGGTTTGGCATTCCTAAAGCCCTGATTAGTGATAGGGGGACACATTTCTGCAATGCGCAAATGGAGAAAGCCATGAAGAGATATGGAGTCCCCCACCGTTTTTCCACCGCTTATCGCCCTCAAACTAACGGCCAGGTGGAAAACACAAACAGGGCAATCAAGCGAATACTCGAAAAAATGGTCCATCAAAATAGAAAGGATTGGTCCTTTAAGCTCGATGAAGCCTTGTGGGCATTCAGAACGGCTTATAAGACACCTATAGGGACGACCCCATTCCGCATGGTCTATGGAAAAGCATGTCACCTCCCGCTAGAATTAGAGCACAAAGCATTCTGGGCGCTAAAATCTTGCAACATGGACTATACTGTTGCTGGGACAAATCGGTTCTTGCAGTTACAAGAGCTTGATGAGTTAAGGCTAGAGGCCTATGAATCCTCTATATCCTATAAGGAAAGGGCAAAGAGATGGCATGACCAAAGGATAAAAAGACCCAAGGAATTCTCAGAAGGAGATAAGGTGCTGTTGTATAACTCTCGTCTAAGATTATTTCCCGCAAAACTTAAGTCAAGATGGTATGGACCATTTGTAGTGAAAAGTTCCTCAAAGACCGGGGTAGTGACTTTGATTGATGATGACGGGAGGGAATTTGTGGTTAATATACAACGTGTTAAACACTATAAAGAAAGCGGAAACGAAATGATTGAAGAGAAGACATTAGTCTTGAACAAGAAGTCACGTAACGTACGGTGACTTTGAGTCTAGCTACAAGACTCGTTAATAAAGAAAAGCGCTTCTTGGGAGGCAACCCAAGCTATCTGTCTTTTTGTGTGTTTGTTTGTGTCTTTGTGTCCGTATGTAAATTATAATTCTTGCTATTGATTCATGCTTCAACATAATTTGTGAAAATGCTTTATTTTGTTTTTAACTTCGTATTAAATACATATAAAGGTCATTCGCATCTACTAAGTGTAAGAGACATCCAAATCGGTTATTAAAGAACGAATGAACATGAATCATAACAAGGAAATTAATTTACATATTCGTAATTGTTAGAGTCAAATGCTTGTATCGAGTCATAATGGTTTTTTCTGCAGAATTTCCAGGAATTGGGACAAAGGTTTTCCAAGAAATTTTCCGGAAACTTAACTTGAACTTTCTGTCAGACCACTCTGACGGCGTCAGGAGTTAAAACCTGACGACGTCAGGTGCAATCTGGAATTTATTTGTTGATTAATTTTTAACAGAACTTGTATGTTTGTTGAAATCTCTCTTATTAATTCCAGGAAATCTGTAGAAAAATCATTCCACAAGCATTATATCTTACTTGCTTTCTAGGTATTCGTCTATATATATATGAGTAATGCCGCCAATTTTACGCGAGGTTTTCTTGTAGTGTTTCTATGTTAACAGGTTATTTAGGACAAGAAGATGATACATATACTGGAAGGGAAGCTTTGATAGTTCATTTTCTTGGAGGAGGATCTAACCGTGTTACTTCACTTGCATAAAGAACGAATCAGGGGAGTATCCTATTTCATTACTTTTACCTTTAATCTCTTCATTTCTTATTTTAGAACATTGGGGACAATGTTCGACTTAAGTGTAAGGGGGTACATAAGGGTAGATTAATGAAACCTCATCAATATTAATTGATTTGTGCTTGTTTAAGAGTAGTGTGTAATAAAACCAAAAGAAACACTTGTTAGAGTAATTTTAGAGCAAATTTAAAATTTGTTACATTACTTAGAAGGGAAACTTTAGTCCTAATAAGCGTCTCATGGATAGGAGAACTTATGACTAGCACAAAAAACCATACCACCAAAAATTTTCCACCCAAATATGTGAGGTTCACCCCTAGAATTGGTAGGAAGAGAGCACTCAACTTTAGTGCCCATGTGTGTACCGGTAATACTTAGATTCTAGAACTTGCGTTAGTGACCATTCCGAGTCCACAAGTGAGACTACACTCGTGTAGATTAGGATTAACTACATGATAAGAGGCATTAGGACAACCCTTGTTTTACACCTGTATTATAATTACATTGACTTCATTGGTCAAGTAATTCTCCCACACCCTTGCGATGTACCCATCTTTGGTACACGATACCCCTAGTACACCCTCCAGAGCCTATCCCTTTCGTTTCTGACTTTAAGCATCATACTTAAAGGAAGAATTTGTTTACAATCCACCCCAAATGTGCAACCAAATCGCCTTAGCCTACCTTGTATGCACTCACCTTTAGTGCATTATTGTTAAACCCTTGTCAATTATCTAAATTAGTTACGTTGTTGCTAAGTCGAGTCATATCTTGTACATATTGTTTTGAGATGATTGGGACTCATGGGTAAAGTACTAATGTTATGGAGTAATGGGGAAGAACATCATTTATTACCCCCATATGTGCAAAACGTTTTAAAAGTACTCCAAGTGTTTTAATTATTTCACTACGAGTCGTAGTATAGTAAATGTAAAGTATGTAAAAATTCAAGTGTAAGGGGAAAGCTTAATCCCCATTGATGTATTATTTTGGATGGTAGGGTAAAAAGGTATGCAAAAAAAAAAAAAAAAAATCATGAAAAATACAAAAAAGTTAGAAAAAAAAAAGAAAAGAAAAAAGAAAAAAAAAACATACGGACTACCATCCACACCTTTTCTTTTATTTCTTAGTTAGTTTTTGTTTTGTTTTTGATAGTTTAAGATCGAGTCTAGTCTTGGCTTGGCAACGCCTTGTATATGTAACTAACTAAGATGATTGACTAGCCACCAGTAAACTATCCTATATCCAACCAAATTGTGTTTTTCCATATCCCTAAACCTCCCGTTATAACCCTTTTGTAAAGCCCTCTTTGATAGTTATCCTAGGTGCTTACGCCTTAGTGGAGAAGGTTTTTGATCCTCTCTCAAGCCTATGGTAATCTAGGTGCTATGACAGGTAGTGAGTGATATTATCCGTTTCCTTTACATTATATATATATTATCAACCGAGAGATGTGAGTATCCAAACACTACATGAGAGGTGCTAGTATATTTTCTCCGTGCTTATTTTGATTAAAGTGAAACGACTAGGTCTTGTAATTACTTTTAAGTTCGCATTAAATGACCCCTAACTTGTTTTTCAATTGGGAATAAAAGCGCATTTGCTTGAGGACAAGCAAATCTCAAGTGTAAGGGTATTTGATGAGACGAAAAATGTTACGTTTTTAGGGGTCATTTTGAGTCCTAATTCGTATGTTTTTAGTTTGGATTTCACCCAAAGTCGTTTCTTTTCTCATTGTAGGTACTTTTGAAGGGAAAATCTCAAAAGAAGCACTTTTGGGCGTTTTTGGAGTGAAAAAGTGCGGAAAACAACCAAAACTCAAAAGACCTTGAAATCTACAGAAGGTGACGCCGTCAGAGTGTACAAGGTGACGCCGTCAAGCACAAGTGAAGTCCAGAAGTGGAAAATTACTCATGACGGGCCAGAGAGTTCGTAGTGCAATTTGGTGACGCCGTCAACCTAGGCCGTCAGATCTGGAATCAGCTATCAAGACCACGTCAACTAAGGCCGTCTGAAAACCCTAATCGCCGAGGTGACGACGTCAAGCTTTGGCTGACGCCGTCAGCCCGCATACTCTATATATATAGAACGATTTTATTTAGTTTTGTGTGGAATTTTGGAGTGGAGAACTTTAGGGTATAACCCTAATTCGTGTATTACAGACCTTAGGGGGTCTTTTCAACCCTCTAACTTGCATGTTCAATCCAAGATAAGTCTTCATTCGATTCATACAATATGTCTATGTGTTGTGTGCTTATCTATGCTTGTGTTGGTCTTTCTTTTAACATGCTAGGCTAAACTATCTTGTGTTTGCTTAGATCTAATGAAACCTAACTATTAATTATCATGTGATGTGTGTGTTGTGATTGATTTTGGGTGAATGTTTCATCTACGTTAGACTCGGGAAAACTGGCTAACCTCCTATATGGTAACAAGCTTGAACGTCCCAGGAAACGTGAATCATATGTGCGTTATTGATTTTAAGGTAGTATTTCATGCATAGGTTGCTATCGGTGAGCTTATGATGGGATACTTGACGTATCGTCATATAGTGAGGTAGGAATCTATAGAGTTAGGGAATTGAACGCACTCCCTACGACTTATTAGGAATACACCCGTCATCCAAGCAAACTCAACACACTAATCACATGGTAAGAGGTAGTTAGGGAGTAATGAAATCTAAGTAAACACTATTCTCCACCACTGATTCTCACAAATAAAAAATACAAAAATATAATTAGAATAGAAGTAGCGTAAAAGTAGACAACTTGGGTTAGTTGGCTAGCAACTAATTCCGCCCTCTCCTCCAAACCAGAGATTTTACTTGCTTTCATAAAACCTAAAAAATACAAAAAGAATCTTCCTCCACCCCTAGACCTAATTTAGAGTAGCCTTTAGCCTAACGAACACTATTCCCTGTGAGAGAACGATCAATCCCCCAGTACTTGCCACTACACTATACTACATCGGTCAGGTACACTGCCTGGTGGGGATTGTAAGCCTCTTGGGATCCCTTGAGAGGTAAAACCGAAGTACGTAAATAATCCCCACGCATCAGTTTTCGTTTCAGGTTTGGGAATCATTGAAGGTGTTTGCTGGTCTTACGGACATTCCTTATGTCTTAGATGCTATTGTGAACCATTTGACTCCTAGTTCTTCTTCTCGGTCTGTGCGGAGCGTTGTTTTGAAACTTCTGTTTGCAGCAACTTCTTATTTTATTTGGCAAGAAAGAAATAATAGAATTTTCAAGAATCAAAGGAGGTCTGCTACTCAATTAATTGAAGTGATCAAATCAACGGTGCGTCTGAAGCTTCTTACTTGTCGGTTCAAACGAAAGGCGCATGTCCTTGATTTTCTGCGTGTTTGGCGGTTGCCTATGTCTCTTATGCATTCTTGATGGAGGGTTCTAGTCATGATGCTGAGTTTTTGGTCTGGGATCGTGAGGTTGGTGTTTTGCCTCTGGTTAGTATGGTTGCTGGTGGTCGGTATTCGTTGGAGATCCGGGTAAGTGCTGTACTCTTTTTCCCTACTCCAAGGTTTTCCCATTGGGTTTTTACTTGGAAAGGGTTTTTAAGGAGGCAGGCTTATTTGGTTCATCAATCTCCTTCGAAAAGGTGGGCTGATTGGTGTGGTCATTCTTGTGTGATCAGGTGGTTATTTCCAGTAGGAGTTTTGGTTATTGTATGTATTTTGTAGTTGTTTTTCGCTTAGTGGCATGTCACAAGCGGAGTTAGTTGGATGTTCAAGCGTTGCTTGAGGTTAATGTGGTACTTCAGCCACATTCCATTGTACTTAAATGATTTTTTGGTGTAATATAATTTACCGGGCGGATTTGCCCTTTACCCAAAAAAAAAAGATATTCTGCCCTATCAGTAAGGGTGCTTTTTCTCTCATGACTTTGATCCTTTGATTTTGATCCGGTTGCTATGATATGATTCCATTGATATTATCCTTTGCTAGGATTTTGTTTGCTATCCATTCTGTTATATGATCTGATTGCTATCTCACTCACATGAGATTCTGTTGATATGTTCAGACTGATATGCTATGATTGCTTCGTTTATGGATAGCTTTGCTTTGTCTGTTTGATATGTTCTGTTTGATGCCTGAGTTTACTAACTACTCATGGAGGTACCATGGGCGTGTCATCGAGGCACCGGTGGCATGACACTATCTGGGGCGGTGTGATTAGTCCCCGACGTTCCCTTCTGTTATGATATGATGATATGATTATTTGTACACTTATGGCCATTCTGTTTCAGGGAGCGTATGGATGCATCCGAGGTATATGTTTGATATGACTTGTTTTGGCTTAGTGACTGGTTGTACGTGCCTTGTAACCCTTTCACTTTTGGTACTTAGAGGTTTCCCCTCTCCGTACACTTATGGATTGATGGATATGTTATTATATGATTTGAGATCTATTCGAGTGTCTCGGGTAGGTCGGCTCGTGGCTTTCTTATGTTTCGTATGTCTATTCGAGTGTCTCGGGTAGACAAGCCTTTGTTGATACGTGATCTATGATTCTGATTATTATTATCTGATTATGCTTATATTTGATACTTCCATTATGCTTCATTACTTAACTCGTGATACATTATGCACATTAGTATGATTCTTCTCATTTCATTGCTTATTACTACTGCTTTGCATATATATCTGTTCAATGAGCTTTTTATGCTCAGTCGCGTTTTCTTTTTCATGTGGCAGGTAATAAGCGGGGATCTGGGCTCGAGTGATGAGAGTAGGAGCATAGCGGACCTACCCTTCTGTTTTCCCCATTTAATTAATGTTGTGGAACTTATGTTGGATGTTGAGTTTTCATGTTGGACTATTTACTTTGTTTTATTTCCTTTGGACTTATGATGGGAATTTATAATGTTTTTAAGTCGTGATGTTCATGACTTATATTAATTATGAAGTCTTCCGCTTGCATATTATTCTTTGTATGTTCTGATATGTCACCATAATGTGATACTTTAGCCCTTCTCGGGTTGGGGTGTTACACTATAGTTACGTGACTTCCGAATCTTGTCATCCAGAAAATAGTCCGGGATTCTCATACCCTTAGTCCTAGTTGTGAAACCGATGGACTTGACGAAAGAAATCTTGAAATCTTTGATGTAGACATGCTTTGGTTTAGTACGGTCAAACATTCTTTGACGAAATTCCGGAGTTTCGCAGCAGAGATGTTCAATGAGAATCTTAGTGAACCTAACAAACGGAATTGTGGTTCTTTCACGAGTGTGAATGTGATGAACCATGTCATTCATTATGGAGCTGGCAAAGTCAACTTTTGTCTTGCTCATCATCCCGCAAAATACTTGTAAATGTGACAGCCTGGAATGCTCGTGACCGCTCTTCTTGTCGGAAATCGATATGATGATCAGCATGTAAAACGTTCTCCATGGTTGAGTTAAATATTTGATGTTGAACTTTGACAACCTCATCAGTGGAGTGTATACATCTAAATCGTATCCTACCTGAATAAGATAATCAAGGATTTCCAGTTCACTCAGCATGGGTTGGAATTCGTCGGGTTGTGGAAGCATAAGAACAGTCCTTAGAACATCAAGATCTACTGTGTATTCTTGGCATTTCAGTGTGATGTTGAAGGACTCGTCATCCAAGTTCACCCTTGCCATGTGCCAGAATTGATGAATATAGAAGGTTGGGACAGATGTGGACTTTGTGAGCATGTCCTTGCAGGGGTGTGCCAGAAGAATGTCTTTAACAATCCTACATGAGACCTCTGGGATTTTGAGTTTGTTGAAGTCAATGCGAGGATTATTGTTTCCAATTTCGACGTTGTAGTCAGCAGGAACAAGTTCCCCAAGAGTGAGTAGTGGTAGGTTTTGTACTGGAGCATTTTCAGTTTGTTGTGCCATTGTATTCTGTAAATGTAATGTCATAAGATCAAACATTAAAATTTTTTAGTTATTAGTTCAAGTTCAAGTTTGAAACTTATTTAACATACATGTTACATTTAGCATTTATGATCCAATTAACACGTGAGATGTGGTTACTAAGACGGTTTATCACATATTATCTAATATGTAAAGATAAAACATTCAAAGCACATAACAGAATCGAATACATCTTAGAGAATACACATTTAGAAAACACATCTACAAGTTAATGAAACAAGACACCACACAAATACATCTTAGTACATGTTTTAGAAAGTTTACAACATTTACAAAATTCTCAAAAATCATTAAGTGTGATCTCGAAGACATGCAAGACTGTGTTCTCGATAACTATCATCTTAGTGTTCTCGATAACTTTTGCTTGTCATGTTCTCGAAAACTTTCAAAATGAAAGTTCTTGAAAACTTTCTTTAACAAATGTTCTCGATAACTCAAAATCCAGTGATCTCGATAAAACAGAGTTTCATGTTCTCGACAACTCAGGGATCTCAAAAACATGTGATTTCGATAAATTTTATTGAGATTTCTCGAAAACTTATAAAGAGTTCTCGATAACCTAGTTATGAGAGTTCTCAATAAGTTTTCGAGTGATCTCGATAACTTCACGTTTTCAAAAATTCTTATACAAGAATTTTCGAGATTACTGAATTAATTAGGTTTATAGGTCGAGAATGATCAGGTCCCAACCTTTCTCTATCACACGTTAATATAACAGATTATGGATAGGTTATAGGAGCTTTTTATTCATTATTTTATGTAGCTAGTTTTATGATTTTATGTGAGAATTAATTCCGCATGCATGTATCCTTTTTCTTTCTTTTATTACCGATTCAAACATAAATAAATCACGCATTTTCATCTTTTTTTTAGCTCGTTACTGAATTGGTAAGACATGTATGTGTCGTACGCAAGTGGGTCAAAAGCAGGTTCAAAGATAATTAGTTTCCATAGTAGATATACTGTTGGAAAATTTAGTGCACTTGAGGGATCCAATCATATTTGGTAATGGGTTTGGAGGTACGGAGTGTACACCCATATGTCCCTGATTACCCTGACTGAAATAGTGGTTAAGCAGTGCTATTGCTGATAGTACTATGTTACTGCTGATGGATGTTTCAGCTGATAGTACTATGTTCCTGCTGATGGATGTTTCAGCAGATAAGCATGTTCCTGCTGATAGTGTAAGGATCCTGCTGATGAGCATTGATTCTGCTGATAGAGTGCTGTATAAGAATGTAACTGATTTGACCTTTTCAAATCAGTTATATCTGCACTCATGACCACGTTTATTGGTCATGTAATCACTATTTAGTGGCTATAATGGGGATAATTATGTGGAGATTAATGGGCCGATTAATTCTCATAATTCCATTTGACTAGCCATAAGTATCTTCCTATATATAGGAAATCAGATGATGCATGAGGACACAGAAAACAAAACACTAATATACGCAAGGGTTGTTGAATTGTGCCTAATTCAATAACAAAACATTTGGTCTTATCCCAAGTAGATATTCGTCATACCCAGGCATTAGGGTCGAATAGTTTACTTTGGAAAGTGATAACACGATTCCAAGTGATATCCGATAACCATTCAATTGGTACGTAGCTAGGCTTTGATTATCTTACCCTGTTCTGGGCTCATAACCACCAACAATCAAAGTAAACTATTTTGTGATAATCAATGGTTGCTGATATGAGGCATATGGCTGCTAATTTTTCCAAATTGGAAAAGTTTGATGGTGTTGACTTCAGGAGATGGCAAAATAAGATGCACTTCTTGCTGACTAGCATGAGTGTTGTGTATGTACTGAACACTGCTATTCCAGAGGATCATGGAGATGATGCTACTGTGGAACAGATAAGAAAGAGGAGCAAATGGGAGAATGATGACTATGTTTGCAGGGGTCTAATTCTCAATGGTATGTCTGATTCACTCTTTGACATTTATCAGAATGTTGAATCTTCCAAAGAACTTTGGGATTCCTTGGAAGCCAAATATATGGCTGAGGATGCTTCAAGTAAGAAGTTTCTTGTAAGTAATTTCACAAATTACAAAATGACTGATTCAAGACCAGTCATGGAACAATACAATGAACTTCTTGGTATACTTGGAAGGTTTACACAACATGAATTGAACATGGATGAGGCTATTTCAGTCTCATGTATCATCGACAAACTCCCTCCTTCTTGGAAAGATTTCAAGCATACCTTGAAACATAAGAAGGAGGAACTGACTCTTGTTCAGTTGGGTAGTCATCTGCATATTGAGGAATCCCTCAGGGTGCAGGATAATGACAAGCCAATGAGTAGCAATGCTACTGGTGCATCTGTTGTCAATATGGTAGAACATAACAATTCCACCAGGTACAAAGAATGACTCTACCCTTTGGCATGCAAGACTTGGCCATGTACATTATAAAAGGATGCAAGATATGTCTAAGGATGGGTTAATCCCAGCATTTGATATGGACACTGAAACGTGTAAAACTTGCATGTTGACCAAGATAACTAAGTGTAGCCCCTCGTAAAATTCCCACACGATTAGTAAATATAAAAGTAAACGGAAAAGGTAATTCGTTATTTATTTACCGTTTATTACGAGTGACAAATTTTTTTTATTATGCATGGCATATTACGTAAATCACTATGATTATTATGATTGATTATTTCCTAGGAACGACGCTTACACACAACCAAGATGGTCTATTATCGCGAATATAAATTAAAACGTATTTATTTTATAAATAATACGTTTCGTTAAATAAACATACATTAAATATATATTTCCCGAACCCACGAAAATTCCCGAGATTGGTCGATAATATTTTTAGAACGAAACCCGAGAGTCTGCTTTCATTCCCTCCCCCCTGTTTGGGAGCATCCTCCAAACTAGTAGCCTTAGAAGAACTTACCCTGTGTGCTGTGCCCACCTTCTTCAACCTTCTGAGCTGAGCTTTTCTTGACCTCTTTTGACCTTCCAAATATTGAACTCTCAGTTTCAACCTTTTGATCTTTGCACCATGTTTTGTTGTGCGCTTTTGGAGGCCAAGAACATCCTCTTCTAAGTTGGTACAATAGGCCTTCAAATCCTGTATAAGTTTCATTCTATCCTTACCAATATCCATGTGTGTTTCAGAACTACCCTCATCACTTCTGGATATGTTACCACTGGCCTGCTCTGCTTCTAAGCTAGCAGCAGAAATGGAAGCCCCTTCCAACATGTCGTGCTCCACACCCATGACATCCTCACCCTGTTGTTGTGGAAGGTTCACCATATATGGAAAAAGCGGTGTAACCTTTCCTGAAAAATCCTTGCCATTATTTTTCAGATTTGAAAACACTTTCTTTTGTAGTAAGGGGGCAGCATAAGTTCCGTTATGTTTTGGCATTTTGCTAGTCAACTGTTTTTGAATAATAAGTTGCAAAAACCTTGGATATAATAAAGCAGTACCATTATCAGCCAAGGTCTTGATCATACCCTCCAAAATCATTTTTGAAAAATTGAAAGGTTTTCCTTTAGCAAGACATATCACTGCTGATGCCATGGTGGCACCAAACTCATTCTAACCTGTAGTTTTAGGACTCATACAGTGTAAGAGAGTATGAATCAAGAATTTCCACTGAGATGAGAAGAGACCTTTGTAAAATTTTACTCTATTATTCTTCTTCTCATACCCCATTTTTTTCAAACCTTTAAAAATGGCAGCAGTATCAAGACACTCAATCTCTTCATTATCTGGTAGGTTAAGAGATTCCCTAATAGACGACTCAGTTATGAGTATATTTTGGCCATCTACCTTAGCCTTAATATGTTTTTCTTTATTATCAGTTATGGCTTTAGCAGTAGCCCAAAACTGCTTAGTAAAAGAAGTGCATATAGGAGGACTTACATTTAATGCATACTTAATAGGGCTAGCATTCAAGAAATCGATTATCTGTGTGAATCCTTCAGAACCATTAGGTTTCTTCAAAAATGCAACCATGTTGTGTCTGTCAACAAATGTGCGTTTTGATTCAATTGGCTTCACCATCGTGAATTAGGGTTTTGTGATTTGGGGGGATTAAAGTGCTGATGATTATCAAAGTACTGCTCAAGTCAAAGTGTTGCTCGTTGGACAAAGTCAAAGTACTGCTTAAAGATTAAAGGGCTAAAGTGCAAAACGTTTAATGATCATTATGTAATTCTAGAAGATTCTTAGTTTAGAATTAGTTAACTTATCGTTCAGGAATTGTAAACCGACTAGGGTTTTCCTTATGCCTATAAAAGGATCCCTAGGTTAACATTAGAGATATACGTTTTAGAGATAAGTTGAAGTTCAATATTAGAGTTGTGTAAGAGTCTGTATTCTATAAGTAGATTCAAGGTGTTAATATAATCAAAGTTTCATTGTTAGTAGATTAGGATTTATCCAAGGCTACTAAACCCTTAACAAGCTATATAATAGTTTGGTCAGAGTATATCGATCCAACAAGTGGTATCAGAGCTTGTGTGGAAACTCTGATTTAGAAGAAACCCTAAACCTTAACTAAACAAACTCTACAAGATGTCAACATCTGAATCCCCTCAGATGACCTCCATCACCACTGTAAGAATTCCCATTGTCAAGAAGGGAGAGTATGATCTTTGGAGCATGAGGATGAGGCAGTACATTTCTATGACTGATTCCTCACTCTGGGATATCATTGTCAATGGCAACCAAGTCTTAGAAGAACCTGTACAAGTTAAAGGACAACCTAAACCACCTAAACCTACTTTACCAACAACTATCAAGAAGGCTCAAGACCAGATTTGGAGGCAATGAAGCTTCCAAGAAGATGCATACAAGTTTGTTGAAGCAGCAGTTTGAAACCTTTGTTGTTGGAGAAAGAGAAGCGCTTGACTCTGCTTATGAGAGATTTCAAAATCTTCTCAGCATGCTAGAAATTCATAATGTCTCAATATCTACTGAAGATGCAAACTTGAAGTTTCTAAGGAGTTTGCCATCTTCCTGGCATGTCATTGCTAATATGATCAGAGGTCAACCTACCTTGGCTACTATGGACTTTGATGATCTCTACAATACCTTAAAGGTGTATGAGCAAGAAACAACTAGGAAACCTAGTTCAACCTCACACAACATTGCTTTTGTGTCATCTGCCAAAACAAGCAGTACTTCGAACAAAAGTAATGCTTATCAACCACAAAGTACTGTTGGTGAAAAAACTGTGATTTCTACTCCAAACAGGGATGTTCCCACTCAATCAGGTTCACCCACAATGAACTGTGATGAAGTTGTATGCTCATTCTTTGCTCAGCAAGCCACTCTACTTGTTACCTATGAAGAAGATTTGTTGCAGATTGAAGAAGATGATTTGGAAGAGATTGATATCAGATGGCAAGTTGCTATGATTACTGCACGGATCAAGAAGTTCATGAAGAAGACAGGAAGGGGTATTAATTTCAAAGCCAAACAAGGTATTTCATTTGACAAGTCCAAAATTGAATGCTTTAATTGTCAAAAGACTAGTTACTTTGCAAGGGAATTCAGGTTTGCTAAATAGCAAGCAAACAAGATGGCTGAGAAACCCAAACTAGAACTCAAAGAGCTTCCTGACTCTAAACCAAAAGCTTTGGTGGCTCAAGAAAACATATCAGAGGTTGACTGGAGCAATGAGTTTGATGATGAACTAGTCACCTTCTGCATGACTGCAATGGAGGAATTTGATTGGAGCACAGCTGTAATACCCAAAATTTCAAACTTGGTAAAATTACCAAAATGCCCCTATAATCTTAAAAATTATATAAAAGCTATAATAAATTACAAAATAATTTATTAAACACTACATATACATGAACTATGAATCCTAATAATTTTAATAAGTCAAATTAATTATAAAAGCCCACAAAACATGTTTTAGGCCACGTATAATTAAATTTACATGTCCTAAATCATTTTTCTATAATGTACAAAATTCAAATTCTAGAGATAAGACCCAAAATAAATTAGGAAAGGATCAAGTTATAATTTTGGGCTTTGAAACATCCATATGCACGACCAAAATATCTCCCAAATCCTTTTTTTATTTAAAATATTGATCTCTCATTATTTGTAAAAACCGTATAAACAATAAACCCTAAATACCACCTCTAAAAATCCTATACGGCCTCCATCAACTTTTGGTACTTCTCACCATTTTTCATAGCTGCTTCCAAGTCTAATCAACCTAAGAAAAATATTCTTCAAGGTCTGGGAGGTCGTGGTTGATTGGTGGCAATTGTTTGGTCAATTATTTCACAACCGAGAGGAAGAAATTCACAAGGCTTGATTCTGTGCATTCCAACCACTTGGGGTATTTTTTATCATCTGTTGCACTCTATTACATCTCTAGAAAATACTAAAAATGATCCATGCATGATAAATAAGTCCTACGAATTAATTTATCTTAAAAACCCTAATATCGGGTTTAATTTAAAACAAATAGAATCCAATTTTTCTTGGGCTATCATATATTTTTAGAACATGTTATTTTCATCCTAGAACACTGTAAAAATGTGCTACAACTTATTGGAGGCTTAATTGGATCATCTGGTATTATATTTTGTTAATACGATTTGTGTAAAATGTGAAATAAACACATACGAATTTTCGGGATCATATGGCTATTTTTACTACGTGTTATAATAATTATAAAGGCTGGTAAAAATAGTCCTTGAATTATTAGAAGCATATGGATCGTTCGAATTTATTTTGTATTTAACGAGTTAATTAAAATAAAAAGAAAATAAGAAATGGGGTCGAATGGATTAGGGTTCTTGTTTTGCATGTTGTGGTGATTATATTTAATGTGTAACGATGATAAAATAATTGTTCAATGATTGCAAGCATTTAGGTTTAGGGTTTTCGGAATAAAAAAGTAATTCGTGTGGTTTTTAAAAATAGAGGGATTATTTTGTAAATTCTGGAAACTTGTGGACTGAATTAGAAACATTATAAATCTGTTAGAAATCATGTAAAAATGGTTCATGGTTGTTGGGATGTTTTTCATAATTAAAAGGGGTTAATATGTAATTATTAATTAATTATTATGTGAAATTAAAAATAAATGGTAGTGAGGGACTAATTGTGTAAATATGATATTTATGTGGTGTTTACTGTATTTTAAAATTATTGTGGGGCTAATAATGTATATTTGATAATTAAATGAATTTTATGTGTTAAATGCATAGTTAAAGGATATTAAATGTAATTTAATAAATATAAGGACTAAAGGTGTAAATATTGTAAATTGGGGAGTAATTTTGTTATAAGCTTAAAGTCAAGGGGTAAAAGTGTAATTTATGTAATGAGATGGTTTTATGTGCTAATGTGGAATTCTTATGGATTAAATTGAAAATTATATATTTATAAGGACCTAAATTGTAAATAATGCATGTTAAGGGTTTATATTGTAAAATTTGTTAACTTGAGGGTTTAAATGGTAAATAATTTTAATTCTTGGGCAACTTGTGTAAATTAATGAGAACTTGTGATATCTTCATATCAAACCTTTAACTTTAGCATATTTTCATTATAAACCCTAATTTTTGGGAAGTTGATATATTAACTCTTAATCTATCATAATAAGCTAAAATAAACCCTAATCCCATAAAATATGTGTTTTATGACTTAATGCAATTAAAAGATTAATACTTTCTATTTATGGAAACCTGCTATTTTTGGAAACTTACTAATTAAGGAAACCTTCTAAAAATGAAAACTTACTAATTCTGAAAACGAGAAGGTTACTAAATCTGGAAAGTTACTAAATATAGAAACCTGCTAAATATGGAAAGTTACCTAAAATGGAAAGAAAACCTAAAAGAATACTCTGATTTAAACGAGCTTATTAGTAATACATTATTATTAATTCGTGTAGAGCCGTTGAAGAAGGAGTAGTCCGGTTTCCGTGTGCTTTCCTCGGTTTTGAGTTGCGTTACAAAATGGTATCAGAGACAGGTCTGGATCGGCGGATGCAACATTCGTAGAGCTTAGGCTATGACTTGTGAGTGTTAGACCATTAGGCTTCCACTGTAGGAACTTAGGAAACCGCTTTGAGAACATGCTTTAGGAATTCCCTATAGGAACTTAAGATTTGACCCGTAAGGAATGGGTAGCCTTTAAGAGATTTCTTGTGTATCCTTGCTTCCGTACTACTCTGATTCGTACCTTGCGTTTAGTTATGCCTTTTGGGATTATTCTTTTGGAGTTAGAGATTTGGCACCACCTAAGTGTACCACCTATGTTTTGAAGGCATTTAACATTGCATGGTAATGCAAAACGCTATGTTTGATTTATATCTTTGATCCCTGGTCTATTAGTGAATCCTTTGGACATCACTTTGGGCATCCTAAGAATCTACAAGGCGATGACGTGTTTGATGCACTGTAATACCTAAAATTTTCAACTTGAGAAAATTACCAAAATACCCTTGGATTTTAAAATTTTAATAAAAACTATATAATTAAATAAATAACTACATAAATTAAATAAAAACTATATAATTGCACAAAATAAATTCTAAAATTTTACAAGAGCCCAAAAGTGATCCAAGATAATTGTTTAAGTCCAAAATAAATTACAAAAGCCCAAAAATAATTCTAATGCCACGCCTAAAATTGTTAGACAAATTATTTGTATTTTTGAATAAATTATATAAAAGGAAAAGAGATAAGAATAATATAATTTTTGGAAAGCAAGAAATTTGTGATTGATAGCCTTATTTAGCCCACATATCTCGGCCTAATCACCTTGATTGAAACGCCATATCAATTGTTCCTCAAATAATTATACACGGTTTACAAATAAAACATAAAACAAAAACCCTAAATTGCTCTCAAATTCTACACGGCTCAAAACAAAATTCTGGAGGTGTTCAATAAATTCTGTGGTATACTCTAGGCGAAAATATCATCACAAAAATATTGTTTTGATTTTTGGAGGCTCGTGTAATCGTTTGTCAAAATTATTGCAAAAACAAAGGTAAAATTCGAACTCCTTTATACGAACCATATAAAATTCGTCCATTAATTTTCTCATGTTTCTTACATCCTACATGCTCTGTGAAAATTGATTACAAGGTCTTGGGACTCGTCGTGTGCTCGTGGGGATTTTCCTTGTTTATTTTTGGCTCGCTAAAAGGGAGAATAATTCGTGCACTTGTTCTACTTGTCCTAAAACCTTCATGGTATTTTTCCTATGTTATATACATTATATAAGATCCAAATAAAATTATAAAAACGAACCATGCATGTTCTATAATTTATTTACGAATTAAAACCCTAAAAATGCATGAAAACCCTAAATATTGTGAATTGAATTTTCTGGACTTGTACAATAATTTTTATGGACTCTATATAATGTATATGAACTTAGAAAAATACTGGAAATTATTGTGGAAGCTTGGAATATGATTTTTGTAAATTATTGTATATCGTTAATATTTAAATAAATAAAACAATTAATAATTCGAAATATGTGCATATGAATTTTGTGTTGTGATTTGGTATTTTTTGGTATTCTATGATGTTTATATAACGTAGGAAAAATTGTTTTTTGAATTATTGGATGGCCTAATTGTGTTTTATGAATTATATTAAAATCGGCTAATTAAAATAAATATAAATAAATAGAAAACTAAATTGAATGAACTTATGGTTAGGGTTTGGAGCATGTTCTTGGTGCATTAAATGTTATTTAAGGTTTTTAGTAATTGTGGCGTAATGATTGGAAATTAATTTTAGGGTTTTGGTAATTGTTTTACAATTAACGCATGGAAATAAATAGTTAAGGGGTTGTTTTGTAATTTTCCAAGACTTTTGGACTGAACTAGAACTTATCTAAATCTGTTAGAAATGTTGTAAAAATAGTTCATGGGTTGTTTGGATGTTTTTCATAATTATAAGGGCTTATTATGTAATTATTTTGTGAAATTGAAATAAATAGAAAAGGAGGGACTAAAACTGTAAATTCTGGAAACTTGGGGTTGTTTTGAGTAAATAATGATACTAAGAGTTTTTTGTGTAATTTTGAGCATTTATGGGCTTATTGTGTAATTATTATGGAATTATGATTTAATTAATAAGTTTATTAAACTTAAGGGACTAATTGTGTAAATTCTGAAACTTAAGGGGCTGAATAGTACTATATGTGTAATCTGATGTGATGTTCTGAATTTTGGTAAAATAATGTGCTTGTTTGATAAATATGGAATTCTATTGAACTTAATTGTAAATTATATAATTATAAGGGTTTAACTTGTAAAACTTGGTAAACTTGAGGGTGTGAAGTGTAATATTGGCTTATTTGATTTTCTTGACTTAAGTTGATGTATTGTATGAGTATGTGATCATATGTGACTCCATAACTTGGGAAATTGACATTTTAACCCTAAAACATGTTCGGTGATTCCACGAAACCCTAATTTCACAAAACCTTTCCAAAACGGGTTTCTTGATACTTATGAACATGAGGTCTTTATAATATGATAATACCAACCTAAAAGAATACGTTAACATTCTCAATACATGCCAATGGGGAAATCTGCTATTTATGGAAACTTGATATTTATGGAAACTTGCTAAATAAAGAAACTTGCTAATTATGGAAAGTTACTAAAAATAGTAAGTTACTTAAAATGTAAAGGAAACTAAAAGTAATTGGAATCCTTTGTAATTCCGTCTTCTACTCCTTAGGTGTGAAGAAGGAGTGACCCTCGATTTTCTGTGGTTCTTTGTAACACCCCCAAATTTGGGATACGCAGCGGAATTAAAGCTGGGTGTTACTTCAAGGCACAACAGTTATAATAATAGAAAATGAACTCAAATTGATTTGTACTAAAAGATTTTATTATTCAAATATCAGATTTTACAGAAATGAGGTCCCAGTAGGTTTTACAGTTTTCAAATATGTTATCAAATGATAATAAAATTTTAGCCTTCCTTCCGTATCCGTGCCTCTTCATGCCATCCTCATTCAATATAAACCTGAGATAAACATGCTAAAACGTCAACACAAAGGTTCAATGAATCCATAGCGTTTTAGAATCAATTTGAACACAAGTTGGATAGTAGTTAAAATAGTAATGATGTATTATAGGATATTGCGTTAAGCCTCATGAACTCAAACATTAACAGATGAAAATTACTGACATAATTAAATGAAAGTAATAATGCCCCCTGAGTAGGAGATAGCCAATCTCTTTATTCTTCTCAAATATAGCACATTTGTCTAAACGGTTAGCACTAAGGCTATCCATCCGATTAGTACAAATGGGACGTCACTACCAAAAGATCTATTCGCTATATTCGCGTTCACCCGCAGGTAACTAATGTTTCATGATAGAGGGTCTTTTGATGGCAACAGTTAAACTTAAGCAATATCAGTCAGAAAAGCATACAGGAAAATACTTGTGTCCGGTTTGAAGCATGTATCTCCCCACAAGTTTGAAAAACGTAAAAAAGTAAATAGTGGGACTATGAACTCACCTGAGCAGTCTGGATGGAAAACAAAACTAAGTGAAGTTGATAAACGTCTCCGATACTTAACCTGATATATCAAGTTTCTCAATTTATAAGTATGTATATAGAGTTTTCGTTTGTAAGTTAATAAACGTAAGGTTTTTCGATTGTTTTTAGAAACATATATTAATTGTCCTAATTCCCGAGTTCGTATAAGTTTATTACACTTTTTCCCCTTTAACTTTCATAAATAATCATTTGTATCCTTAAGTTTTTAAAGTTGACACTTTATACCCTTAAGTTTAGGAATTTACAATTTTTACCCATAAGTTTAGGAATTGACACTTTTTACCCACAAGTATTACATATTGGCAAAAGTAGTCCCTGGTCTTATAAGTTTAGGAGATTTACAACTATAGCCCAAGAAAACTCTAGGTCTTCAGAATTACACAATAAGTCCTTATCGTTTTTCAAGTAAATAATTTATATAGTATGTTTGTTTTATTAGTTCTCGAAAAAAAAAACAAAGTTAAATAGAAACGAGGCATGAAAGATTTTTGGCGAGGTTCTTGGTCCTTCCTAGAGTTTCCTAGGTCGTCTTTAAGATGGTTCAAACTAGAGGTCGTGACCTATCACGGTTGGTTCTACACAAGTCTCCAAAGTTGGTACCTTGGTCGAGTTTTATAAAAGATTTTCAGTTTCAAAAAGTGATGTGGAGCAGTTTTGTGGGCTGAATAAAAATGAGGCCTTTCGAGTTTTTCCAAAACTATTTGTTCCTTATTAATCTATGCCACAAGGCCTTCAACTCCACCAAGTTTCATGTTTTTACTAGTTCGTTTGATAGGTTAACTAGGTTGCTAAAGTTGGGTGATTGAAGCTGTTTTGCGACCAGACCAGGGGACAAAACAACTTCCCCTCGACTTTGAAACTTTATGGCTGATCCTTTAAGCCTACTAACTTGTTAATTAACATGTTTAGATTGTTCCTAAGGATTCCTAAGTGTGCTAGAATCAAAATTTAATTTCACATAAAATAACAAATTAGTTTTCGGGCAGAAATGTAGGGCTCGGTAAATACGAGACTACTTAGTATTTTTCCCAAGTTCAACACTGATTGTTGTTTTGGACTCAACAATGCTTTGAAGAACTTTAATTCTCTTTTTCACATCATCAAGTATGTCTCTAGTTTCTTGTGTTAAAAGGATTGTCTGACGACATTTGTTCCAGTTTTGAAAGATTTTTAGAGACAACTTGTGGTTTTGAAAGCATTTTCTTGACAATTGATGTTTTGGAAACATTTGGTGTTTGTTTTTGAGGGACAAAAGTGATTCCATTAATTTCATTCCATTTTTATAATCAATTGGTTTTAAATCTGGATTCTTTTGTTTCATTTTATTTTGACTCTCTTCTACAAGAGCTATTGTCTCATCATAATCATGCACATAAGGAGGATCATGTTTCTCATAAAGCACATTACCATTGTAAATCACATTCTGTTCTTTCTGAGCTTTCTTGAGATTACAAGGGGTTTTGTTACCAAGAGCCATTTTATGTTTGGTGTGGTAAATTGGATCTGTTTGATTTGAAATCATTTGAAGAGTTTGTGCTGACTGACCCGTTTTAACCAACAAATCTTCAAGTTTTGCTATCTTATGTTCTGACTCTATGATTTCGTCGAAAGGCCTATCTTCTTTCTTTGCAAAGTCTTTTTTCAACTCATCCCGTTCTTTTTGAAGATTGGTAAAAGCTGTATTTTGTTTAGAAAGTTCGTTTTGCAAATCAGAAATTTACGCGTTTAGGGATCTAATTTGCTTGTTTAAATTAACATCAAGTGTATAATTTTTTATTTGCAAATGTTTTTCCCTTGAAACGGAATTTTGATAACAAGATTCTAATTCAGACAATCTTTGTGTATGAAATTGAAAAGCTTTTTCCTTTTCCTTGTATCTCGCAAGTTCATCGGTTAACTTAGCATCCGCGGCCTTAGCTTCGCAATTGACCTTTTTCACATTCGCAATCTCAATTTGACAATTATTCAACAATGATTCAAAAAAAGCACGTGTTTCCTCATCATTCTAAACATGCTGTGAAACAAAGCCTCCATTATGATTCATATCGGACGAATCAATATTGCTATTATGTTGAAAGAATTGTTTAATGGTACCTCAGATACTGCATTGGCCTCATAAATCGAAGGTGTCTCAGAATCTGTGTCGTACTTAGCCTCCTGGAGATTTTCCATGAATATGCAGTTCGCATCAATATCTTGACAATCTTCCATATCATCCATAAGTGCCATATAGTGAATCTCCTCAGCATTCAACTGAAATCCTGCTTTCTGCTTCTGAGCCAGCATCAATGCTTTTTGCAAGTACTCAGGATCTTTCTTATCCACTCTAGAAGGACAGTTACTTGCCATGTGACAGACACCCTGATAATTGAAACACTTTACCACATTCCCTTGATTCATATTCCCATTTCTATAATTCTCAGCAACTGCAGCGACAACATTTCCACCCTGATTACCCATAACCTGATTACCAACATTCCGACCCCTCTGATTTCCAACAAACTAACCCAACTGATTCCTTGTATTCTGACCCATCTGATTCTGCATAGTCTGATTACCAATGTGAAATGCCTTTGAGAACAAAACAAATGCTTGTGTCAAAGCAGCAGTTGATTCATCATTGTCAGTCAACTCTGGTTCATGGAATTGTGGGTATTGTTGTTGTGAAATGTATTGTTGTTGTTGTGGGTAGACTTGTTGTTGGTAGATAGGTGTTGGTTGAGAAAGGTATGGTTGTTGCACATAGTTGTGAGTGGAAGATAATGATGGTTGTTGTGTTGTCACTGGTAGAGGTGTTGGTGTTGTAGCAATGAGTGATGTTCATGAATTATGTTATTTTATGAAGTCTTTCGCTTGTGTATTACTTTGTATGTATGTTCTGATATGACGCCATAATGTGATACATTAACCCTTTTTGGGTTGGGGTGTTACAAACCCTTTTACCCATTAATTTGTACTAGAACTGTTGTACTTAAATGTTTTTTGGTGTAATGCAATTTACCGAGGTGAATTAACCCTTTTACCCATTAATTTGTACTGGATGTGAGTATGTGTATCATGGAAGCAACAAAAGTAACCATGAAGCCTTATGTGATTCCACTAGAGAAAGAGAGAGAGAGAGAGAGAGAGAGAGAGAGAGAGAGAGAGAGAGAGATATATAGAGAGAGAGAGAGAGAGGGAGGGAGAGAGAGAGAGAGAGAGAGAGAGAGCGAGAGAGAGTGTGAGAGAGCATGAGAGAGCGAGAGAGAGCGAGAGAGAGTGAGAGAGAGAGAGAGAAAGAGCGAGAGAGAGAGAGATAGAGGGAGATAGAGAGAGAGCGAGCGAGAGAGAGAGCGAGAGAGAGATAGAGAGATAGAGAGAGAGAGCAAGAGAGAGAGAGCGTGAGAGAAAGAGAGGGAGAGAGAGATGGAGTGAGAGAGCTCTCTCTCTCCATCTCTCTCTCTCTCTCTGTCTCTGTCTCTCTCTTTCTCTCTCTCTGTCTTTGTTTTGCAGATGATCTTTTCTTATTCTCCAGAGGCCACCCTGATTCGGTTAATGTTATTATGCAAGTGCTAGAGGATTTTAAGAATGTGGCGGGTCTTGTCCCGAGTATTCCTAAGAGTACTGCTTTTTTCTGCAATGTGCCTAATGCCTTGAAAGCTATTATTCTTCAGTCTACGCCATTTGTAGAAGGTTCTCTCCAAGTTAGATATCTTGGTGTCCCGTTCATTTCGTCTCGGCTTCTTTACAGGGATTGTAAATTTCTTGTGGGGAAGTTAGAAGGGCGTGTGACTGATTGGCGTAATAAGTTTCTTTCCTTTGCGGGTAGGCTTCAATTGATTAGATCCGTGTTGTCTTCGATGCATATTTATTGGGCTTCTGTCTTTATCCTTCCTACCCGTATTATTCATGATTTGGAACAACTTATGAGGGGCTTTTTATGGTGTCAAGGGGAAATGAAACAGGGTAAGCCTAAAGTGGCGTGGGATTCTATTTGTAAACCTCAACGTGAAGGGGGTCTTGGTATTCGTAGTTTGGCAAATTTTGGAGTATTTTGACCCATAAGGAGTCTTTATGGGTTAAATGGATTCATTCCTATAAACTTCGAGTTAGGAGTTTTTGGGATGTTCTGATGGATCTAGATAACACATACCTTGTGTTATAGTGATACTTTGAATAATACTATTAAGCACGCGGAATTTACTTAACAGCACTTAGAAGTATGTTTATAAGTTGTGATTGAGTAAGTGCAATGGAAAGTAATAAACACAAGTTGTCTGTCAAACTATAAAGCCTCAATATTATTATGCTCAATAATACGAGTGATCATAGTAATCACTAGGGTTACACCTTGAAGCTTTCGTGAGCTTGTAGTACCTAGCACAATGACCTAGGACCTCCGTTTATAAGACATAATGAGTCCTTTACAAGAAACGTATAAGAGTATAACTATAGAATATACACACAATCTTTTCTATAATTATCTAAACGTGTACAAAGAGTTATCCTGACAGCAGTGGTAATATATGTTCTAGAAGTGGTAATGAGTTTCCACTGCTAGCCCATTCTTCAGAAGTATCTTGATAATGCCATCAGTGGTAACTACATAATTCCCAACAATCCTCCCCTAAACTTATGATTTCGCTGCAAATCAATAAGTTTCTTCATATTGCATACTCTCACAGGATTTGGGGAATTCTTTCAAACACTTCATCTTCTTCTAAGATTCTGCACAGCTCTTGAACATTGTTCTCTGATCTTTCTTATCAAGGTTCTGACTTTCTCAGTATCTTCATGAGTTCTAATCCCAATGGATAACATAGTAGTGAGAGTTCCAGCTCTAAGTGGATATTCCTTTTCAGCAAACATAAAAGCATCCACTCCATCTGTTATTGAAATGAATGTCATCTGTCAAATGCATAAGAGATAAGAAACCTATGTTTCTTATGTCTATGTCCTGACACTTGTAGTTTCTTATGTCTATGATATGAAAGCCAATCCCTAGTTTTTTGTTCAATGTTCCTAGGTAATGGTTTACTACTACTAGCAGTGCTTTGAAATCTTGTAGAATTCACCACTTTAGGTTTTTCACCTAAAATTCCGTCTTTTCGATGTTATGCCTTTTTCCTAGCTTCTTCTAGATGATGATTTTTTACCATGTCATTAGAACCAATGACTCCTTAACAGTTTTTGTGGTCACGTTTGGAGTACTATTCCTAGAAATGCAAGGTGAAAGCACATTTTTGTTTCTTTCAAAAACCATTTTTTGTTTTTCAACAATCTTTTCATTTTCTTTTTGTTTGGGCAAGGGTTGTGGAGTGACTGGTTTTGTCAAATCCTTTTTCTCATCGACTTTTGGAGCAAACTAGGAAATTGACATTTTTGATTTTTCAATCGTTTTAGGAGGATTTGGTTTCTCCGAAGTCGATGGTTTTGCAAACTTAGTATCCACACCATTCCCTTTTAAACTTTCAAGGTGAGACTTCAAAAGATCATTTTGCTCTTGCAAATTCTTGAATAAACGCTCATACAACAATTTGTCATACTTGCATTCTTCCTTTTTTCGATCAAGTTGTTTAAAATATGACACATTTTCTTTTTCAAGTTTAATAAGAGCATGTTTATATTTTGAAACAATTGCAGAGGTCTCAGCTCGAAGTCTCTCATCATCCTTAATAGACTATGTTTGCAATACAATAGACATCACATCAGTAGACATAACAGCTTCGAAGAGAGAGTCATTTAAACTTTCCAAAAGTTTCATGTTTTCACGAGTTTCATTAACTTCCTTTACCAAGGATTTGAGGTCCTTGACAAAGTCGGTTGTTTCTTTTAACAAAGTATTTTCAAGATGAATTACTCTCGCACTGATGTTATACAGTGGGATTGTAATTTCGGTTTGAGACATCTTTTTTTGTTCTTTATGAAAACTTGAGTGCCAATTTTCAACACTGATTGTTGTTTTGGACTCAACAATGCTTTGAAGAACTTTAATTCTCTTTTTCACATCATCAAGTATGTCTCTAGTTTCTTGTGTTAAAAGGATTGTCTGACGACATTTTTTCCAGTTTTGAAAGATTTTTAGAGACAACTTGTGGTTTTGAAAGCATTTTCTTGACAATTGATGTTTTGGAAACATTTGGTGTTTGTTTTAGGGACAAAAGTGATTCCATTAATTTCGTTCCATTTTTATAATCAATTGGTTTTAAATCTGGATTCTTTTGTTTCATTTTATTTTGACTCTCTTCTGCAAGAGCTATTGTCTCATCATAATCATGCACATAAGGAGGATCATGTTTCTCATAAAGCACATTACCATTGTAAATCACATTCTGTTCTTTCTGAGCTTTCTTGAGATTACAAGGGGTTTTGTTACCAAGAGCCATTTTATGTTTGGTGTGGTAAATTGGATCTGTTTGATTTGAAATCATTTGAAGAGTTTGTGCTGACTGACCCGTTTTAACCAACAAATCTTCAAGTTTTGCTATCTTATGTTCTGACTCTATGATTTTGTCAAAAGGCCTATCTTCTTTCTTTGCAAAGTCTTTTTTCAATTCATCCCGTTCTTTTTGAAGATTGGTAAAAGCTGTAATTTGTTTAGAAAGTTGGTTTTGCAAATCAGAAATTTACGCGTTTAGGGATCTAATTTGCTTGTTAAAATTAACATCAAGTGTATCATATTTTATTTGCAAATGTTTTTCCCTTGAAACGGAATTTTGATAACAAGTTTCTAATTCAGACAATCTTTGTGTACGAAATTGAAAAGCTTTTTCCTTTTCCTTGTATCTCGCAAGTTCATCGGTCAACTTAGCATCCGCGGCCTTAGCTTCGCGATTGACCTTTTTCACATTCGCAATCTCAATTTGACAATTATTCAACAATGATTCAAATAAAGCACGTGTTTCCTCATCATTATCAACATGCTGTGAAACAAAGCCTCCATTATGATTCTTATCGGACGAATCAATATTGCTATTATGTTGAAAGAATTGTTTAATGGTACCTCAGATACTACATTGGCCTTATAAATCAAAGGTGTCTCAGAATCTGTGTCGTACTTAGCCTCCTGGAGATTTGTAATGAATATGCAATTCTCATCAATATCTTCACAATCTTCCATATCATCCATAAGTGCCATATAGTGAATCTCCTCAGCATTCAACTGAAATCCTGCTTTCTGCTTCTGAGCCAGCATCAATGCTTTTTGCAAGTACTCAGGATCTTTCTTATCCACTCTAGAAGGACAGTTACTTGCCATGTGACAGACACCCTGACAATTGAAACACTTTATCACATTCCCTTGATTCATATTCCCATTTCTATAATTCTCAGCAACTGGAGCGACAACATTTCCACCCTGATTACCCATAACCTGATTACCAACATTCCGACCCCTCTGATTTCCAACAAACTGACCCAACAGATTCCTTGTATTCTGACCCATCTGATTCTGCATAGTCTGATTACCAATGTGAAATGCCTTTGAGAACAAAACAAATGCTTGTGTCAAAGCAGCAGTTGATTCATCATGGTCAGTGAACTCTGGTTCATGGAATTGTGGGTATTGTTGTTGTGAAATGAGTTTTTGTTGTTGTGGGTAGACTTGTTGTTGGTAGATAGGTGTTGGTTGATAAAGGTATGGTTGTTGCACATAGTTGTGAGTGGAAGATAATGAAGGTTGTTGTGTGTTCACTGGTATAGGTGTTGGTGTTGTAGCAATGAGTGATGTTCATGACTTATGTTATTTTATGAAGTCTTTCGCTTGTGTATTACTTTTTATGTATGTTCTGATATGACACCATAATGTGATACATTAACCCTTCTCGGGTTGGGGTGTTACAAACCCTTTTTACCCATTAATTTGTACTAGAACTGTTGTACTTAAATGTTTTTTGGTGTAATGCAATTTACCGGGGTGAATTAACCCTTTTACCCATTAATTTGTACTGGATGTGAGTGTTTGTATCATGGAAGCAACAAAAGTAACCATGAAGCCTTGAGTAATTCCACTAGAGAAAGAGAGAGAGAGAGAGAGAGAGAGAGAGGGAGAGGGAGAGGGAGAGAGAGCGAGCGAGAGAGAGCGCGAGAGAGCGTGAGAGAGCGAGAGAGAGAGAGACAAAAAGCGAGAGAGAAAGAGTGAGAGAGAGAGAGCGAGGGATAGAGATAGAGAGAGATAGAGAGAGAGCGAGCGAGCGAGAGAGAGAGAGTGAGAGAGAGATAGAGAGATAGAGAGAGCGAGAGAGAGAGTGCGAGAGAAAGAGAGGGAGAGAGAGATGGAGTGAGAGAGCTCTCTCTCTCCATCTCTCTCTCTCTCTCTGTCTCTGTCTCTCTCTTTCTCTCTCTCTTTTTGTTTTGCAGATGATCTTTTCTTATTCTCCAGAGGCCACCCTGATTCGGTTAATGTTATTATGCAAGTGCTGGAGGATTTAAAGAAGCTGGCGGGTCTTGTCCCGAGTATTCCTAAGAGTACTGCTTTTTTCTGTAATGTGCCTAATGCCTTGAAAGCTATTATTCTTCAGTCTACGCTATTTGTAGAAGGTTCTCTCCAAGTTAGATATCTTGGTGTCCCGCTCATTTCGTATCGGCTTCTTTACAGGGATTGTAAATTTCTTGTGGAGAAGTTAGAAGGGCGTGTGACTGATTGGCGTAATAAGTTTCTTTCCTTTGCGGGTAGGCTTCAATTGATTAGATCCGTGTTGTCTTCGATGCACATTTATTGGGCTTCTGTCTTTATCCTTCCTACCCGTATTATTCATGATTTGGAACAACTTATGAGGGGCTTTTTATGGTGTCAAGGGGAAATGAAACGGGGTAAGGCTAAAGTGGCGTGGGATTATATTTGTAAACCTCAACGTGAAGGGGGTCTTGGTATTCGTAGTTTGGCAAATTTTGGAGTATTTTGACCAATAAGGAGTCTTTATGGGTTAAATGGATTCATTCCTATAAACTTCGAGTTAGGAGTTTTTGGGATGTTCTGATGGAGCTAGATAACACATACCTTGTGTTATAGTGATACTTTGAATAATACTATTAAGCACGCGGAATTTACTTAACAGCACTTAGAAGTATGTTTATAAGTTGTGATTGAGTAAGTGCAATGGAAAGTAATAAACACAAGTTGTCTGTCAAACTATAAAGCCTCAATATTATTATGCTCAATAATACGAGTGATCATAGTAATCACTAGGGTTACACCTTGAAGCTTTCGTGAGTTTTTAGTACCTAGCACAATGACCTAGGACCTCCTTTTATAAGACACAATGAGTCCTTTACAAGAAACGTATAAGAGTATAACTATAGAATATACACACAATCTTTTCTATAATTATCTAAACGTGTACAAAGAGTTATCCTGACAGCAGTGGTAATATATGTTCTAGTAGTGGTAATGAGTTTCCACTGCTAGCCCATTCTTCAGAAGTATCTTGATAATGCCATCAGTGGTAACTACATAATTCCCAACAATCCTCCCCTAAACTTATGATTTCGCTGCAAATCAATAAGTTTCTTCATATTGCATACTCTCATAGGATTTGGGGAATTCTTTCAAACACTTCATCTTCTTCTAAGATTCTGCACAGCTCTTGAACCTTGTTCTCTGATCTTTCTTATCAAGGTTCTGACTTTCTCAGTATCTTCATAAGTTCTGATCCCAATGGATAACATAGTAGTGAGAGTTCCAGCTCTAAGTAGATATTCCTTTTCAGCAAACATAAAAGCATCCACGCCATCTGTTGTTGAAACATGATGAACTTCACATGAATCATAATAAAACCATGAAGTTTTTCCACATGGAGACTCAAACTTCCAGAACCTATCACTAATATCTGGTTCATAGAGCCTTCTTAAATCCACCCATAACTGCATTTCCTTCATATCTTTAAGCTTGTCAGCATTGAATCTATCTTGAACTAATCTCCACAATACATCAAGATCATCTCTGTCACATGCTTTGATAATTTCATTAAATTGAATAAATGAATAAGTTTCACCACCTAGTCTTGTAATCTTCCAAGTTGAAGCAAAATTTCTTGCAGTGAACACTTCCCAATCAATGATAGGATGTCTGACATGCAGTAGGTCAGGATAAAAATTTTCTTCTTCAATTATAATGATACCAGCCAATTGCTCTTCTGTAAGTGTCTCAGATTGAACCTTTTGTTCTTCAGCAGTCTTTATCTTTTTTTTTCAGATTGAGATTCACCACCTTTAGCTTTTCTCTTCAAGGTAGGAAATCTTCTTGCTGCTTCTTCAGAGTTCATAGGAATGAAATCACTATCTTGTCTTTTAACTCGATAGCATCAATCCGGATTCTAGCTTTCCAACTCTTCACTACCTTATGAAAATAAGCCGAATTAGAATCACCAACACGCAACCATTCCACTTTAGCTTTTGATTTAAAAATTGTTCCTCCACTAAAAGGGCATCATTATACGCATTAAGGTAAGAAGCCTCCTCCTCCCGAATATCAATATTAAACGAATCAGCATCAAGGGCTCGTTGAACTGTATCAAGCTCATGCCGAAGTTTAATGACTTTATCATGGATATTCCCTTCATTATAAAAGAGATTATGAAGCGGTTTCTTCAAAGATTTCAACTTACTCACGACTTTGTACATATGAAAGCCACTCACGTCCATATCCCAATATTCCTTAACCTTCCTTTTAAATTGAGAATTCTGCACAAGAATATTATAGAACTTAAACGGCCTAGGGGTGAACTTATGAGATGCAGGAATAGTAAGAATAGCCGGCGAATGGTCGGATATTCGATAAGGCTGAAAAATAGCATGAACTCCCACAAAGCCATCCGTGCAAGCAAGGTTAGCCATAATACGATCAATCTTTTTGAGCTTACCATCCATCCCTCTAGGTTTTTGGTTCCATGTGAATTGCGGACCTGAACGGTTAACATCAAACACCTCAATCTCCTCTACACACTCCTTAAACTCACGCATGGCAATATCAATGACCGACGAACCCTCCATTCTATCCTCCAAACTCAGCGCCGAATTAAAATCACCAAGTAAACACCAAGGACGATTCCGAACATAATGCTTATGAAAAATCAGATTACGCCAAAGAGAACGCCTTTGAGTATAACGGTTATGAGCATAAATAACAAAAAACAAGCATTGAATGATTTAACACACAATGGGTTTGATGACATGTTGAAAAAAGTGACTTCTTTTTGTGAAAAAAGGGTATTACGGTGTTGGATATGATAGGAAGTTATGGTAACCCGGCCTAATGAGCCGGAATAATGTCATTAGTAATCGACATCATTTTGAGGTTGAGGTTTTTAATACGGTTTTGGATATGCAAATTCAAGAATTTGGGAACCGGTTCAATGAGGTATCAACTACATTGGTAGAAAATATGTCGGGTTTGAATCCTTGTAATGGTTTTCTAAGTTTGACATATCTAAGATAGTAGCCTTTTCTGAAATGTATCTGGATGATTTTAATATGAACGATAGCGGGTGTATTTTGGGTGAGATTAAAATCTTTTATCATTCGGTAAAGGAAGATGATAGATTTCTGAATTTGGATGGGATTTGTCACCTAGCTCAAGTAATGGTGGAAACCGGAAAAAATCTCTTATTTCCTTTATTTTATCGGATTTTGAAGCTTGCATTGGTTTTACCGGTTTCAACCGCAACTGCTGAAAGATGCTTTTCTAAAATGAAGCTTATTAAAACGGATTTGCGGAATCGAATGGGGGACGGATATTTGAACAATGCTATGGTATGTACTGTCGAAGGAGAGACATTTGACGAAGTAACGAATGAAGATGTAATGCTTCGTTTTCTAGCTATGAAAGACCAAAGAGGAGAGTTCTGAGATCTATTAGGTATTTGTTTAACTTATTCTATTATTGCGTTTTTTTTTTAATTATTTAAATGTACGGTTAAAAAAAATTATGGTTAACTTTTTTTTTGCTACCCCTAAAATTAGTTCCTGGTTCTGCCACTGCTCTCGGGAACTGTTAGTGACAAACTCAAGGGTGCATCCAAATTTCTTGTACACCTCTGTAAACCACACAAGCAATGGCTTTTTCTCCTGAACTACCAGCTTAGCATAGGTCCCTGGGTCTAGGAAGTTACTCTGATCAGTCTCCTGATCCTTGCTCAAATGCATGTAGTAAGTTCACCACTTGTGGTATTTTTTAGCACATAACGGTTTATATCCAGATTTTCCCATACAATGAGAATCTTAACAGCACCCAAACCCAAACATCTGAAAGTATCTTCCACACCAAATACAGATGTATTTTTTTTTGGGTAAAAGGGTATTCTACCCTGGCAAAATATATTAATCACAGAAAAAGTTAAGTACAATGGAATGTGGCAGAAGTACCACATTAACCTCAAGCAAAAGCTTGAACAACCACTACACACTATTCGCTTGTGACAGGCCACAGAGCGAAAAAACTAGCCACATACAATAACTAAAACACCAATAGGAAACCACCAAAGAATATAACACGAATTGCCGCAGGTATCCATAAACCGCTTCGAGGGAGATTGATGAATCAAATGAGACTGCCTCCTTAAAAACCTTTCCAAGAAAAAACCCTGTGGGAAAACCTTGGAATAGGGAAAAAAGAGTACAGCTCTCACTTGAATCTCCCTCGAACAAACCTCCATGTGCCAAACAACTTCCAAATGCATAACGTCAACATGCACCAACCAATAATCCATAGAAATCATGAGTGAACAAGAGATGGTGATAACTTCCATACTCGGACAAGATCAAGCACGTTCGCCGTCTTCTTAAATCTGCACGTGAGAAGTTTCAAACGAACAGTAGCTTTAATCACATCTTCCACTTGAGCTTCAGTCCTTCGAGCCTTCTTGAAGAGCCGATTGTTCCTTTCTTGCCATATAAAGTACGTTGAGGCTGCAAAAAGAAGTTTCGAGACAACACTACGAACAGACCTAGACTTCGCCGACACAACAAGGGCATGTGTAATAGCATCCAACGAAGTAGGCAACGAGCCAAAACCAGCATATAACTTCACAGAATTCCATACCTGCATAGAGAAAGAACAAGAAAAGAAAAGGTGATCATGTGAGTCCGGTTGCCCCCCCACAAAGAGGGCATAATAACGGATCGTTGGACAAGTCAAAACTCCTCATCAAATCTTGCGTCCGAAGTCTTCTCTTCATAACAAGCCACAAATGAAACGCATGTCTTGGAATCCGATGAGAAAACCAAACCAAGTGATACCAATCCACATTATTATCCCGAGGCCTAATGCAGTCCCAAACCAAAGAAACCGAAAACTGTTTAAATTCCCCATTCAGATCGCGCCAACATAAAGAATCTTCCAAATGATCAACCAACTGAGGAATATTAATAGTCCCAAGCACAGGATAATGAACCACCCAATCACTCGGCCAAGCCCACCCATTAGGAGTAATAATATCCCGAACAGTCGTGGTAGGACAAAAAGCTGCTCTATGAAAATCGCGAGATGAAACAATATTAGCTAACGGACTCAACGAACACCATGAGTCAAACCAAGCTAACGCCTTAGAACCATTACCAAGCTTATACCAAATAAAATTACGGACAAGCGGCCTAAGCTGTAAAATCTTCCGCCAACTCCACGACATATTACCCCGAGACGGAATCTCCCATAAAGTTCTACCCCTAAGTTTATAAACATGAACCCATTTCACCCACAGGGATTCCTTACCAGTGAGAATACTCCAGATATGGGTTGTAATCAAAGCATTATTAAAAGTACTCAACCTCCGAATCCCAAGACCACCCTCCTTCCTAGGTAGGCAAACCACTTCCCAAGCTACTTTAGATTTGGCCTTCTTCCCATCATTCTTACCCCATAAAAAGCCCCTCATGAGCTGCTCTAAATCAAGAATAATCCGGGAAGGAATGATAAAGACTGAGGCCCAATAAATATGCATAGATGAAAGAACAGATTGAATAAGTTATAGCCTACCCGCGAACGAGAGAGACTTATTTTTCCAATCTTTGATTCGGTTAGACAACTTCTCAACAAGCTCCTTACAATCATGATAGATCAATCTCGTAGTAACCAACAGAACACCCAAATATTTAACAGGAAGACTGCCCTCAACAAATGGAATAACCTGCAAAATAGATTGCTTAACATGGTTCAGGACGTTACAAAAGTAAGCAGTGCTCTTCGGCAAGCTCGAGATGAGACCAGACGCCTGCTTAAGGTCGTCCAAGGTTTCCATAATAACTGTAGCTGAATCGACATCCCCATGAGAAAAAAGAAAAAGATCATCAGCAAAACATAAGTTAATAATATTAAGGTTAGCACAATGATGATAGAAGGTAAACCGATCAGAATTCCGAACCCATCTCCTTAACATAAAGAGATAAGGAGACAACGGATCACCCTGACGGAGACCCCTTTTTCCCTTGAAATAACCATGCACCGATCCATTAACACTAATGGAAAAAGAAGTTGATGTCACACACTCCATAATCCAGCCAATCATGCGGTCATGAAATCCGAACCTATGTAATATATGCCTCAAGAAGTTCCAATCAACAGTATCGTATGCCTTCTGAATATCCACTTTAAAAGCACATCTAGATGGACCTCGATCAACATGATAATTATGCATAAGCTCCTGTGTGAGTAAAATGTTATCCGAGATCCTCCTCCCTGGGATAAATGCTGATTGATTAAGACTGACCAAAGATGCCAAGACATTCTTAATTCGGTTAGCTATAATCTTACTAATACATTTAAACAAGACATTACAGCAAGAGATAGGCCGATAATCAGTAACCCGAGTAGGAGACGTAACCTTAGGCAAAAGAGCAAACTAGGTCCTTGTAACTTCGAGGTGATGTGTTGACGTGTAATTCCAAAGCCTTCATTGAAGTAAAAACGACCATTAACTCGAATTTGGAAGGTTGAATATCAATAATCTTGTTCAATCTTCGATTAGACGTTTCTTTCACATTCTTGAGCTTTTATGAAATTACGTAGTCATCACGGGCTTTCCATGAATAGATTTCATCTTTGACTCAGCTTTAAACACTTTTCCACATCTCTTGCTCGTTTTAGGGCTTTTTGGTTGCTTTTGTTGTTGTTTTTGCATTATCCATTCCTACACAGTCACAAACGCAAAAACAATATATCTTTGGCGTTTTACGTTAGATTTTTTTGTCGTTTTAGCACTTAAACTAAGGTCAAAAGTATGTACAATTTAGCACATACCAAAATCCCCCAGACTAAGGTATTGCGTGTCCTCACGCAATGTAATCACGTCACGCCTTAGAGATAAATAATTTCTTACCTCTCTTTACTAACTTTGAAAAGTAGCAAAATATTCGAAAGAGATACGAAATCATTTATTCCCTAAAACGCCCCGGTTTTCCATTTAGTTATGTACACCTTTACACTACTTAAGCATGTGACGGTGTGCTTGACTTTCATTATCTTTTGATAATGATTAAGGGTCATAGAGAAAGAACACTACTCATAGAGTCGTGACCGATTGGATAAAATTCATCGTCCCTGATTTTTCGCAAGCTCCCAAACTAAGCGTAAAAACGGATCATGTTTAATCAGAAGTTACATGCTAAGGCTACTCATGGAAGTTACTCGTGTACCTCCTGCTCCCATTTTCCTATTTTTGTACCTCATTATTTTATTTTTGTGAGAGAAATGAATTTCTTCATAAGCATCTCGTTTCATAGTTTTTAGTCCGATAAAGATACCAAATAGAGACGCTAAGTAGTTATTGACCTTCCTTTAAGAAGGTTTGTCCCAAAAATGAGGTCCACATCAAGGATTTATACAACACATAACTGATGAACGAATACATCCAAGACTCTTGGAATAATACAACATAATAGACGCAGTTGGGGAGTACAAAACACGTGCACCTCATACATCTGATCTAGGATCGTTCGTATGCACCTCACGCGCCACCAACTTTTTCTTACAACATAAGCTCATATCCAAAGACATCGACATTCGAACTTTATTCTTTCTTTTAACACACAACCACTTTTTCCTCAAATTGTTTTACTATCCACAGTTATTTACGTTCACTCGCAAGTGATTAAGGTTCATGATCGAGGGACTTTTGACAAAAGTTACTTAAGCAATAACAACAGTTTAACAGATATATCAAAGTCATATAAAAGGCTTGTGTTCGGTTTTATAAGCATGTATCTCCCCACATAAAACAGTTAAAGAGTGGGCTATGAACTCACCTGAGTAGTACAGTAGATGTAGTTGTATCGTTTAACTCAACGATGCTAGGAAACGGCTTCACACACAACCTAAAAGATAATGCAAGTTTCAGTTTGATAGTCTAAGTCCAGTTTTATCGCGAATATTAGTTATTACGAACAAATCTCGTGTTTGTTAATGCTTCAAGTTCAAAAGCAAAGTTATATATATAAAAATATAACTTTGTAAGTATAATGATCGATAAGGGTTATCTTGTTACAAACTAAATTCGTATTCGTTTAAATGCTTTAAAGTTTAAAATAAAGTTATATTTAAATATAACTTATAAGTACCTTGATCGATGTTTGATGAAATGTTTCCATGGTTAAGTTACGTGATAGATTTCGATGAAAGAAAATAAGTTACGTATTATATATATCGTTATTATTATTAATATAACGTATATATATACAAGTTTATTATATAACGTATATATGAAAATTTATCTCGTTCTTAATCTCGTAAACACGTTCTTCCATATAAACAATATTATTTTTATAAAATAATATTTACTGAAAAATCCTTTAAGTTTCATCAATTTACACTTTTAAACCTTAACGGTCAAACTTTTACACCGTTAGTCCATAGTTAACGATCGTTACAATTTAAGTCCAAATAATATCTTTATTTACGTTTTATAGTTCCAAGTTTCCATATTTACTATTTTTAACCCAGAAAATCAGCAATTACAGTTTTAACCCTAACTTTCACAAGTTTACACTTTTAGTCCTCCCGGTTAGGAAATTTTGCAAATTTAGTCCAAATCTCACCAAATTAAAAGTTTAACATTTTTATTATTCCAATAAGCTCAGAATACTCTTAGCAGCTTATTGGACCAGCTTATTAGCTTATAAAAGCTTATCTTTACTTAATGGGCCTTAACGAGTCAAATTAAGGCCCATTAACAAAATACGATCCGCTGGGCTTTCAAAAGGTTTGGGCCTGGACTTGGGCTTGTCTTAGGGTTATAAAAATGTTACAAAAGAACTTGTGAAACCAGCTTATCACATAAGCTTGAAAACAGCTTAATGGGCTTATAGGCCCTTTTGTTATTTATAAAGGTTTTTAGGAAAAACAGTTTTTGCACAATGGATTAGCTTTAGAAATTAGCTTAAACGAGCTCATTAGGTCGAGTTATTTATGTTTCCTGATTGTTTACTAAGTGTTTAATGAGGTCGAAGTATAAAAAGGGGTAGTCATGTGTACCAAATTTAAATAGCGAGGCCAAAGTGAAGGGTCCTAAACATTTTCTGAAAACAGTTTTTATAGCCAAAAATAATCTAAGTCTTTTGGAAATTTTCGAATAGGTTGAGGGACCTTAAAAACGTGTCTGGTTTATTAGGTAATCGTTCTCATTAGTCTCGAAACTTTGTGCCACTCAATTGTCGATATGTTGAATATTTAGAATGTCGAAAAAGAAACAAGTATTATGTTTATTATTAACGAAATAAAATGTTAAAGTAAACGTGTCATGACCTGTTTTTGAAAACAGTTATTTGGTCAAAATATTTCTAAGTGTTGAAAAGAATCACCAAAAGACCAACTGCCCCAATTAACGTGCTGTTTTATATGTATAAAAGTTACTATTTGTGTCGAATCTTTGTACCACTTGTTAAATAGCATGTTCAAGTTTACATAAGTTCAATAAAAAGAATGTGTTACGTTTATGTTTAACGAAATATAGGATCAAAGTGAAGCGTAAAAACAGATATTACATAAAATAATGAAATGTGAAAAGGGTGTAACGAGCTCACCTAGGCCACTTAAGGGTTGTGTAGTTTCGAATAGGGGTCAAGCTGGGTTCAAAGATGGATATGGTTCGTTTTTCCACCCACCAAGGACCTAGGATACGCGAGACTTGGACCTTCAACTCGTTTCTAACCTCTCGAATCAGTGGCAACTTTCTGTCCCAATATGCGAGTGTAATTTGAACGAATTTAGTAGATTTGGTACGTTTTTGTAGGTGATACCA
This sequence comes from Artemisia annua, assembly GCA_014162995.1. Classification (NCBI taxonomy): domain Eukaryota; kingdom Viridiplantae; phylum Streptophyta; class Magnoliopsida; order Asterales; family Asteraceae; genus Artemisia; species Artemisia annua. Next base: position 144,096 of record LBNU01035527.1, read on the forward strand.
ACTGAGGTTGCTTGAGGTTCTTATATAGTGAGTTTAAAAGCTTTAGGGGCTGTGTGAACACAAGGAATTTGAGTGTGTGTGTTGTAGGATTGACATGGTGCCTCCATTCTCACCAATCGAATTCGTACAAGACAAGGGTGTGTGTAAATTGTTTTCTGACATTCTCTGATCTTCTGGCAGGTCATGACTCATAGGTAGATGGTTTCCAGTGATTGGGGAGCTTGGGAGGTGGTAGAAGTATTGTGACACGTTTTTATGAGATTCTAGTAAAATGATTTTGGGGCTTCACTTGAGGCAGAATTAAGATAGTAAATGTTGATGATATTGTACGAGGTTTGTCATTATGGAGTCCTTGCAACGAGGTCTATTAGGTGGTGAAATAATATAGGTGTGTTGTTTGTCGAGATCAAAAGAAAAACGAGGGTGTTTGTGGCTGGTCGCGTCTGAGTACAAAAGAAGAAAACAAAGAAACTAATACCCACGCTGGGTAACTGGTCCCGCTGGGCTTGATGGCTTAGTGGGCTAGTTGTTTGTGTCGTGGCCCAAAAAGAAAAAGGAAGAAAATAGCAGTCCATTTTGGTTTGTAGAATGGTCTAACGTGGCCCATTGGGTCACAGGAGCCCACGTAGCGTGTTTCGAGAGTCGGGTTTCGTTCTAAAAATATTATCGACCAATCTCGGGAATTTTCGTGGGTTCGGGAAATATATATTTAATGTATGTTTATTTAACGAAACGTATTATTTATAAAATAAATACGTTTTAATTTATATTCGCGATAATAGACCATCTTGGTTGTGTGTAAGCGTCGTTCCTAGGAAATAATCAATCATAATAATCATAGTGATTTACGTAATATGCCATGCATAATAAAAAAAATTTGTCACTCGTAATAAACGGTAAATAAATAACGAATTACCTTTTCCGTTTACTTTTATATTTACTAATCGTGTGGGAATTTTACGAGGGGCTACACTTGTAGTGCCCTTTTGCACCACGTCCGTGGCATATTACTGTTACTGATCGCCCATTTCTGTTAGGAGCCTTACAGTCACTTGCTTTGTGGCCTGTTTTCCCACAATTCATGCACTTTATAGTGCGATCTCTGGTGTGATGCATCTCGCATTTCTGACATCGGGGCTGATTTCCACGAGAAATACCTTCAGTAGTAGGTGTCGTAAGGAAATCCTCCTTAGTCTTTTGTTCAAATTCCCATTGACGGTGATAGTTCATACGCTCTTCTAGGTGTTTACGGTAGCAGTCTTGATCATTCGTGAAATTGCAGCAAGTGGGGTTTATGCCTTCTCCTTCGGCGAGTTTTCGCTTTTGGTTATTTCCTTTAGGTATAACTCCTTGCTTAATCTCTTGGTTAAGGTTGGTTATAGCGTTAGTCATTCTTCCTGAAGTTCTAGAGTGAGCTGACCTATATGCCATGAAACTTTCATGGTTATGTATACTTGTCTCTTTTCCTGGATAAACTATGGTAGTTCTTTCGAGTACTACTGACACAATCTTGGTTACCATTTCTTTGAGAGCTTCAGGAGTCATGGTGATTTTCGATGATGATGGAGTCTAGGTATCCTTCAGGTTGTCCATCTTCTGAAAGCATTAATGAAACTCAACTTAGGATTCATTTAATATTAGAATAATATCCAGAAATGAAGTTAATTATTTCATTGATGATAGACTGAATTGAATCCCTAATGTAATCTATTTTCAAGATATGTTTGTTGTAGTATCATAGATAACTGATCAACTCTTGATTTAGGATTACCAGGGAAACAAACCGACTTATCTATTAAAAATGAAGTTTTAATAATCATACTTTGAGTTCTCTCATGAGAATTGAGTACTTGGACAATTCTTTGGCTTTTGGGTAATTACGGTAGGATCAAGAAGTCACCAACTATAGACCTTTTATAATTGTTAAGACTTCTTGCGGTAGATTGGAATATCGTTGCAGAAATCAACATGATATTAATAACTTGACTCATTGTTTCTGTGAAACAATTGGTACAAGGTCTCTTATTAATACGTCCATGATCTACAGGGGGTTATTCGTTTATCAAAGGAAGTAACAAATGATGATAATTTTGCACGATGGTATGAGGATTCATAACATGCATGTTTGATAATGGGGAATAGATTGATTTATAGCAGGGAGGTATAACGGAAAAGAGGTTATCATACATTATGATTCGATTACAAGTTCCGAAGGTTTCGGATTTATTGGAACCTACTTGAAATACTAACCGAAACTATTTGATTTAGTAGATTTAACTGGGATACTTGAATCTTAAGATTAGTTACGCCTCTGACGTAAATATCTAACTTCTTTCTTAAATTCAAGTTGTGCAGCTTCCAGGTTCGAGAAATGTTCTTGACACATTTTCATTTGATTAGCCAGCATAGTCTCTAATGCGGAAATCCTTTGACCCTCGGTTCTGGCTGCATCTCTGGCCATCCATAGGGTTCTTTTGATATCTTCAACTCTACCATGGGTATGATCGTGTTCTCTTTTTGCATAACGGAACCTGGCATCTAAGTTCCCAATTTCTTTGTTGGATTTGTCCTTAATCTCACCAACATTTATCTTTAGGTCAAACATTATTCGTCTTTCATCCTCCGATCTTTTAAACAAGGTATCGAGGTTACGGTCGTACCATTCGAATCGCGTTGGTTGTAAATCTTTTAGTTGTTCAGTGTGAGCATCTAATATGCTAGCTTGTTGGTACAGACGAGTCCACATTAAATCATGTGTGCTTACATTGTAGTCAGGTGAATATGATGAGGATAAGTTATTTGGAATTTCTGGTATGGCGGAATCTAAAGTAATAGGTGACGGAGAATTTGGATCAACATTCTTCCACGACATCTCTTGGCGTGAACTTTGTTCAATTCCGAATGTTGCTTGACCACCAATAAATTCTTCAAAAGATTTAGTAAATCTCCTGGTTCTTTGACGTGGAGGTGAATGAATAGGTGACGATGTGGGTGGTGTCCTAGTGAGTTCTACCTTAGGCTGAGTTTGTGATATTTCTACATAAGGATCTCACGGATTCGAGGAGATTTGATAGGTAGGTGATGTGCTAGAATTACGGAGAGTGATTTCAACATTCATAGGAGTTTCTGAAGACATGTTACTGTAGTAATCCCGAATAGTAAATGCATGTCATTAATATAAACATAAGTTACGTTAACATTATATAATAAGAAAAAGAAGCTCATAAAGTAAGTAATCTTTTCTAACCGATGTTGGAGATACGAAGGCACGGAGGGCGTAATGTGATATTTTGTAAAATGGTCTGTTTTTAAAAGAGTAGTTATAGTCCAGTGTTTAAAAATTCACCTGGTTCTCTATAACCTTGGCTCTGATACCAATCTGTAACACCCCCTAAATTTCAACAATAGCAGCGGAAGACTTTATAGGGTATTACTTAGTGGATCGAAGTCAACGTCATAGAAAAGCCTCAAAAGAAACGTTATTACATTTATCATTCGACAAAATCAAATATTCAAGTACAAAGATGTTTTTCATTTCTTGACATTTCATAAAGATAAGCATTATTTTCAAAAGCGAATGATAAGGTATTTATTACATTTTCCATCCATGACAGGATCAAAATATTATTCTCTTAAAACGGCTTCTAAAGAAGCATTTTGAAAGCTATTTGTTATTTTAAAATAATATTCTTGACAAGAGTTGAAACTTCCATTTTTAAGATTAGAAAGATATAGAGGCTTGTAGTATTTGTGTTTTGACATCATCATATTTTATAAGAGTAAAAGATGCCCGCTCCGTGCCTTGAGTTCCTCCATCATAGTTACCTGAGATACACATGCTAAAAGTCAACACAAAGGTTGAGTGACATTCATAGGTTTAAGTTTAGTAGTTAAAGTTGAACACAAGAGATAGGTGATAATTGCATTAATTACAATTATAAGTTAAAAATAATACTGTTGATTATTGCCTTAAGCTCATGACACGCAACGATTTAACAGGTGATCATCAAATATGATAATAAATAAGAGTGGCCCCCGAGATAGGTCTTTGTCAATAACCTATTGAGTTAAATAAAGTGCGTTTGGGTAGCCCATCCTGGCAAACCCAAACGGGGATTGTTAGTCCCAAATAGATCTATTCACAACTATTTACGTTCACCCTACAAGTGATTAAGGCGCATGATTGAGGGACTTTCGACAATAAGATACTTAAGCAATAACAATATCAGGCATGGCATACCAATAAAGAAAAATACTTGTGTTCAGGTTTGAAGCATGTATCTCCCCACAAAAATATAGTTGTTTAAAAAGTGGGCTATGAACTCACCTTAGTAGTACGATAATAGAGATATGGAAAACTTTAATTGCAGTAATGGAAGTGCTTCAACACACGACCTAGATAATATGGTAAGTTTTAGTGGTTGGTAGTCTAAATGGTTTAATCGCAAATGGTTTTTTATTATATGTTCGTTGGTTAAAAGATAACAAAATTTGTAGTTTAAAATATAACGTTATATGCGTAATAAATAAACGTATAATAAATATGTAAACAAAATGATTAAAAATATGCAATGACGTGAAGTGGAGTCGAAAAATGGAAAATAAAAATAAGAATGTTAAAGTGGTAAGTTGGTCCTTGTCTTTGTCCAATTTCTACACTTTTTACCCTAACGGTGTTAGCGTCACACCGTTAGTCCTTATGTTAATATAATTACGTTTATAGTCCACTACTTGTCCAAATAGTCATATCGGTCCTAGAATATGATAATATATCAAATTATACCCTATATATTCTGATTTTACAGTTTCGGTCCTTCTATTTAACAATTTTACACTTTTAGTCCTTTTAGTGTCGTCGCGTTACATTTTTAGTCCAAAACGTATAAAAATTATGAGAAAAATTTCAAGAAAATTTTATTAGCTTATTTAAGTTATAGAAAACTTATTTCAACTGCTTATTTCACAAAAAGTGCTTATTTGGGCTTATTGGACCTTTAACGTGTGAAACAAAAACAAGGCCCGTTAACGTTTTGAAATCCGTACTTCGTGAGACATGTTGGGCTTAACAAAATAACCATTTTTCTTGTTCTTATTTCATATCAAAAGGGTTTGAGAGATCAGCTTATTCTAATAAGCTAGAGACTGCTTATTGGGCTTTTAAGCCCAAATCATTATTTTTTCAAGTTTAAGAAAATAGTTTTGTCGATTCACTTTGAGCTATTTAGAGTGTCGAGAAGTGTTTATTTTTACGTGATGTCTAAACGAAAATTGTAGCTAGCAAGGTGGTCTAACGGGTTGTACAAAAATAATGGGTGTTCGTTAAATTAGATTTTGATCTACGAGGTCGTTTTGTAGGCTTGTTGGACGTTATGTCTATATAAAAGACTTAGTAACATTTTCTAAGTGTTATATTGGATTTTAACAAGTTGATTAAAGGTCAAAATGGTTTCGTTTGGTGCATGTAACGTGTGAACAAAAGTGATGTAGGTGTGATTAGTGACTCCTAGGCCTTCCACAAGGGAGGCTAGCCACTTTTCGTGTTCTAAAATAACGTATACGTATATATTTGTACATGAAATGATAGGTGAGAAAATATGAAAAACAAGGGTGCATGCTCATGTGTTAACGTATGAAATGGAGTAGTGAGGATCAAGAGAGACTTACAACACCTCTAGGGTGGTTTGAGAATCGTTGGTGAGGGAGATTGGACGTACAGAACACACTTTAACTTGGGAATTCAAATTAGCGAGACATATAATGAACTCGATAGCTAGTTTTTCTTTCACCCCTTCGAAATGCTTCTTCTTCTGGTTTACTAGGGGTGTTCGAATGATAGTAGGGAGGGCTTAAGGAGAGTCTTTGATGGAAAGAATGGGGAAGAAAGTTGAAGTGTATTTGTAGTATGGAAATTTACGAGAGGGTAAAATATTTCCTCCACAAAAACATGGAACTATGTCGCATGTCAGTGAATGAAGATTCTTGGATAGCTTCTTGGATTACCTTCACTTCTCCCAGGACTTTAGATAGAGTGTGGAAGTATAGAACATGTAGAACTTGTCCTTGTGGTGATAAATCATGTCGACATGATTTAGTTTTATGCATTCGAAATGTATTTTGGTCGTGGCATGGGTTTAGGTGTCGAATGTCAACTTCTAAGCATGAAACAATACTTGTGATGTTATTAGGAGTTCATAGAAACAAACGGGGTCGAATTTGGTTAAGAAATGAGTTTTATATATAGTCGAATGGTGTTGGTTTTGGTCGAATGATTTAGCCTCTCAAAATGTATGAATGCTCGACTATGGAATGTGAAACTTGGCGAGTTGGGAGTGTGCTAGGAGACGAAATAGATGGTGTAACAACATATGTGTGTCGTGTGTAAAGATTGCGTGAACGAGGAGTGTTTTGTTGCTTGGTTAGTCGACCAAAACAAAGAAAGAAAAAAAATAAAAGGAATGGGCTAACTTGTTATTGGGCCGTGTGGTTGGTTTGGGTTTTTCGTTTGGGTTGAGGTTATTAAGGGCCCATTTAAGTTAATTATGGTTAAGAAAATCTAATTAGGATTAGTTAAGTTATAATGTGATTTGGTGAATTTATTTCGTGAGTTCGGGAGTTGTCGAAATTGTTTTGCCAAATTATATTACGTACGTTTGTAAATATCTCAAGTAAAATATAATTCGCGATTTTTAGACTAGCTAGGTACGTGTGTGAGCATCGTTCCAAAGAAAATAGGCGATCACAACAAGTCGTGATTATGAGTAGCATAGCATTTATAACAAATAAGAATTTATTACTGATAAAAACGATATTATTCAACGTAATGATATATTAGACATGGTTTAGCATATACTATTCGAGGGAAAATTACGGGAGTTTACAGCTAGTAGAATGACACGCTATCTTAGGAGCAAAACAAATGGAACACTCCTTGTTAATTCTGTTTTGCACGGTCCTTTCAAACCAAGAGAAATACTAGACCCTGGTGATCCGAATGGAACCCCCCAGTACCACCTTTCTACAGACTTTGGAATGAGACTGACTACACTGAAGAAGATTGACAACAAATCATAGTTAATGATCAAGCATTTCACCTTGTTGTTCTTGGTCTACCAGAAATGACTTATCCTATAGTGGATAGTGAAGAAAGTGCTCATGCAGTCTGGGAAAGAGTTAAGAAGCTAATGTATGGAACGGATACAGGGAAACAAGAAATGGAAACTCAATTGCTTAAGGAACTTCGCAAGTTCACTTCAACCCCTCGTGAATCCATAGAGTCGTATTATCTTAGGTTTTGGAAGATCATGAATGATTTGTCAAGGGACAACCTCACTCAGACAAACATTGCTAACAACACAATCTTTCTGAATGAGCTATAACTAGAATGGGGCAGATACGTCACTATTGTTTATCAGACGAAGAATTTGCATGATGTTACTTATGATCAGTTGTACGATTTTTTGAAGCAGAATCAGGCTGAGGCAAATGAAGTGAGAGCTGAGATGATAGCTAAAAAACATGATCCTCTAGCACTCATTGATAATACACTATCACCTTCATCATTGAACACACCATATCAACCATCATCATCATTTTCCACTCACAACTACATGCAACAGCAATACCTTCCACAACAAACTGTTGCAATCCCACAACAACAATTCTACCCACAACAACAACACGTCATTCAGCAACAACCATATCTATACTTCCCAGAACCAGAGTTCACTGAAAGTGATGATTCTACTGATGCTTTGACACAAGCACTTGCTTTTCTGACACAAGCAATCCAAGGACGCTATTCCAGACCAACCAACAACAACCAACGAATTTCAACGAACGCTCGTAACAAGCAGATTGTGCAACCGAGCTTCAACATGGGCCATGCAGGGCCAATGGTTGGAGGTATGAGGAATCAGCAAGGATATGCTCCGGGTTATAACATAGGTAATCAGAATAGGTAGAATCAGGTGGGTCAGTATGCAGGAAATCAGATGGGTCAGTATGCAGGGAATCAGATGGGTCCAGTTGTTGGAAATCAGAGGGGTCAGAATGTTGGTATTCAGGGTAATTAGTTTGGAAATGTTGGGAATTAGGGTAATCATTATGGAAATGTTGCAGCACAAATAAGTGGGAATTATGGAAATGTGAATGAGAATCAGGAGAATGTGCTTAAGTGTTTCAACTGTCAAGGTGTCGGTAATATGGCGAGGAACTGTCCTACTAAGCCGCAACAGAAGAATTCAGCATTTCTTCAGAAAGCGTTGATGCTAGCACAAAAGGAAGAGGCATGATTCCAGTTGAATGTCGAGGAGAATGATTTCATGGCACTGATGGATGACATGGAGGACAAAGAGGAAGTGAATGCCAACTGCATATTTATGGCAAATCTTCAGTAAGCTAAGTATGATATAAATTCTGAGACACCTCCTGTTTATGATGCCAATGCACTTTCTGAGGTACACAACTTTGATCATGACAACAATAATGATATATTTGATATGTTTTCTCATGAGGAACAGCATTCTGAGACACCAGCACCTATTTATGATACATATCAGGATACGCCGAATAGTAGCAATATTGATTTGACGACTCCCGATATGAATCATAGTGGAGGCTTAGTTTCACAGCATGCTGAGAATGATGAGGAAACATGTGCTTTCTTTGAAACTGTCACAACCCGTAATTTCAGGTCATTTTTCCATCCCGACAATTCACTATTCATCAGTTACTATTTATCATTTACTATTCACCGGTCACTATTCATCATTTTACTATTCATCATTTTTGGACTCCGTTTGTGATTCCGAGAAATGTTACTATTCATATGACACTATTCATCCCGAGAGAAAATCACTATTCATGATCACTATTCATGTCATCACTCATTCCATCGTAACTGGGGTTTACGGGTATTCAAATTCGCGTAACCGGCTAGGTTTAGCTGCGAATTCATACATCATTTGTAAGAGCATTTCATACGGACTAGAAATAGTCTACATATCATTCCGAAGGCATTTGCATACTATTCCACTCGTAGGTTTTCCAAATTTATATTTTACGTATATTCGACGAATTACGTAGGTTCATTTTCAAATAAACGTTAACGTGATTAATAAATGTGATTTCTGAGTGTTTGGAAACAGAAATCATAATTATCTTATGAGGTGTTACTTATCGTATTCAATTGTTTTAAGAAATCAAGTTTCTTGATTACTGTTTGTTAAACGCGCACAGTGTGCGTATTTTGTATACTCGTCGTAGAATAAACAGAAAACTTGCGCCAACGTCTTGGTCACAAGGTGTTTAACAAGGACACGTGATCCTAATGTTGATGGGTTTGCAACCCTCTTACTCAACGAGTGCATTAGTAGGTGAACTCATCCTTTTTACCAGCGTGGGTATTATATAGTGCATGCACGCCGCGTAGGCATATGGTATCGTGACCAATACATTAGTTCGTAAACAATGTGAACCGTATAGGTTGTAAAGGTATCGTGACCAACACATTGAAAGATAAATGGTATTTAAATAACAATGTAAAGAAAATGGTTGTCGCGGAGTTAGCTAGAAACCGCGGACATTTTATTTATACTTGCAAGTTTTTGTAAAAAGACACTTATCTAGATAAGACATAAAATAAAATTACATGGATTTTTATTGATGCGCTGTCTAAAGCGTGTCCATGTTGGGCCGTAGCCTAGTCAGAGGTAGCATCTTTTGAGATTGCTGACGTTCCAGGTGCGCTCGAGTTCTTGGCTGTGTGTCGCGCAGCTTGTACGCGCCTTTGTTCTAGGAGGTCCAAGTGAACCCTGCGCTCTGCGTCGTTTGTCGCGACGTTGATTTCCGCTGTGCGGATTATTGGCATTCCAATCTTAGCCGGTATAACGTCTTTTGTCCCGTAGACGATTGAGAAAGGGGTATCCCCGTTACTGACCTTGGTAGTTGTTTGGTGCGCCCCTAGAATATGGGAGGGTTCTTTCACCCATCGTCCGTTATGCTCGTCCAGAATTGTTTTCAACCCCTCGTCTAAGCTGCGGTTAGCTCTTTCGGCTAGACTGTTTGTTTGAGGATGGGTGACAGGTGCGGACTGCTGTTTAATGTTTAGTTGCTTGCACCAGTCTTTAAATGGGTCATTGCGGAATTGTTTCCCGTTGTCGGAGGTGACTTCTCCTGGTAGACCAGATCTATAGGTGATGTTGTCCCCTACAAACCTTTTGGCTTGGTCACCAGTGATCGTGGCTACAGCGTTTGCTTCAATCCATTTTGTAGAGTAACCAACGGCCACGATCAGGAATTTTGGTTCTGCTGTGACCGGGAACAGTCCAGCGATGTCAATGCCTTCTTTGTAGGAAAGCCATGGTACAGTGAGTGGTGGGAGTTCATGCTGCGGTCTTCGTGGGATTAGCCTGTGGATCTGGCAGTCATGGCACTTTTTGATCGGCTCCCGTGCGTCATGGTGCTTTGTTGGCCGGTAGTATTCCGATCGGAGTTCTCTTGCAACAACGGGCCGTGGTCCGGAGTGCATGCTGCATGAACCCTGATGCGTCTCCCTGGGCGCATAGTCTGCGTCAAGTGGGACGACACATCGTAACCACGGTTGGAGGAAGGATCTACGGTAAAGCCCGCCATCTCTACGTTCAAACTTCCGCGCAGTGCGCCTGATTTTGCGAGCTTCGTTCCTTTCGTGTGGAAGGTTCCCATTGCTGGCGAGCTCGATGATGGGGGTCATCCGTATAGGTCCTTCTTCTATTACTGTGGATACCTCCATCTCTGGGATGGATTTATCCTTTAAGATCTCTACCAAAACTTGATGCATGATCTGGCGCGGTGCGTCAGCTTTCTTGTTGCCTCCGCGAGGGACTTGTTTGATCGTAGACCTGTTAAAGTTTTTGATCAGAGCTATGGCTTTGGCTAGATACTGGATCATACTGTCATCCTTAGCCATGTATTCGCCTAACACGTGGTTGGCTACTCGCCGTGGATCTGCGTTTGCAATACATAGTCCAGCTATCCGGGCCTCATAGTCTGCCTCATCATTCGTGGCAGTGAATTCAGAACGTAATGCGTTGCTGATGAAGTACATCGGTGTCTGCGATGATCCCTTGTCCGTTAGTAGTACTGCGCTTATCGCGTCGTAGGTTATGGACAGGTGTAGGATCAACTTTTTCCCCGGTCCGGGTGCTACCAGCTTGGGTAGTGCAGCCAACGCTTGTTGGAGCTGTTTGGAAGCATCTTTTACTTCTGCGGTCCAGCAAGGGTCTCCGTTTGAACCATAACTAATAACTTCATCACATAACACCATAACTAATGACCACAATACATGAACATTTACTTTCTAAATGAGCCAAGTATGACTGCAGTAAGCAACACCAAAAGGACCATAATCAAACAAGTGGAACCAACCAAGAAGATGTCAATCATTTTTCCTTTAATCTTTAACTCATTCAAGTCCTTGTAAATGACTGCCATGCACACATCTTCATTTCCAGTTGGTTTTTCGGCTTGCATAGGTTTCAACTCTTGAGTGTGGTGAATTACATTGCCCGTTTGCGGATGAACCTGTTTCGTAAGGCATTCAAGATTGCACTCCAACATCTCGTTATCCTTATGAAGCTTGAACATAAGGTCCTTGTAGTATTGTGATGGCAACTCATCATCAAGGAAACCATATACTTCACATTTTTTT